>VIAB01002342.1:129019-151388 GCA_009801035.1 Oophaga pumilio
ACGGATCCGCCATTTTCACACTTGGGCGGACGTCACACAACGGATGTGTGAAAGAGGCCTAGGTAGAAGGGGCTTTATGGGTTTGTGTTGCAGTTCATTTCCACTGTGGAGAATGGAACTGAGCTTTATACCTGATATAACCTAAGTCCAGATGTGGCGCTGCCCCACAAAATGATCACAACCTTACAAATTGGGTCAAAGAAGTCAACATGACCCAAGATTTGATCTTCTTAACTTTTTTGGTACGCCATCGAAGTAGCCAAATTGGATAGTCACTTTGGGTCAAGGGTATGGTCTATGTCTAGTTTTCTTAGGCATCTTTCTATGTCTCATCAACAGCAACAAAGCAGTCTCTGACGTTCTTCCACCCTGATAGTGAGGGCAGATTGCAAGAGGAAACCTTTGATCAGCACGAAGTAAAGAAGATCTTCTACGGAAGTTTCCATAAGGTAAATTATTGAGTGTATGAATTGATACTGATACTAAAGAATCCAGATTTGAGCTCCAATGTCTACTCAGTTATGTGGTAAGCCACATCAGGTCATCTCAGTAAGAATAAAACCTTACTTGGTGTTGGTCTATGGGTAACCACTCCATTGAATTTTAGAATCAGCTGAAAGCCTGGTAATAGGTTTCCTTGTTTCAAGCTCTCTGATGTGACATTGGTAGCACCAATTATGATAATGGCGCTTATTGAAAGAAGAAGCACTAACCACTGATGTTATGAGAACTTCTATCCACTGATGTAGGGATTTATTGCACCATTTTTTTCTGGTATCTATGGGGGTTTCAACTTTATAAGTAGATTTTCCCTTTAATTTACATGCTTTCTTGGTCCAGGTACAATTGGCTGTTAGCAAAGTGAATATCAGACTCCATGTGGATTGCCAGATGGTAGCAGAGAAGCAAGTCAGGACCATGGGGAAGGTCACCACTTTGGGGTTTGAGATGTTGGGAAAACTAACAAGAACTAGAGGTCCCAAAAGTGGCTCCTCAGCAGTGAGTATACCTAGGGTGAGATCTTCAAGTCGCCTCCAATTTCCTTATATTCCTTTATGTCAATATGGTCTTCCTTGTACTTCTTGTCAATGTGTTGTTTTCTGACTATATACGCAGGAAACTGTATGACTTATACCAGCTATACATAAATAACCACTGTGTATACCAGGAGACGCCCAGGTTATACCAGCTAGGGAATTCTTTCATATTCTGTATCACCGTTACTATGGCAATTTCTTCTATTCCTCTCGCAGCACAGGAATGGTTAACCTGTGCCTATTTCCTGATAATGTCCAAAAACCGACATCAGTAAGTCATTCATTGTTCTCCCTAATGCAATGTCACCCTCGTGTCGGCGCAGCCTCCCGGCATATCAGCCCCGGCACAGAACGCCTTATTTCCATCCGTCATTCAGATTTATTTAACCTGAGACATTTTAAATTTCCAGTGATCAATGGGTCTCATTTGGAAGAGATTCAGCCTCAGACTGATTCCCCGCATCTCTGGGAATGGAGAAGAAAGAGTCCAGCTCTCCAGAGGGCGTTTAAAGAGAGGCGATAGCATCTGGCTATTTATAGCAGCGTGGGTCAGTGGAGAGGGGACCGCCGATAGGGGACAAAATGCGAAGAACGCCTTGCTACATCAACGTGTGCATTTAATTATTAACCGTGGGAGCTGCCTGGTAGCATCTGTCCTTAAATACCATCACAACGCATCCGAATCCGCAGCTACTGATTACACAACTTATCCTCTGGTCAATTTTGTGGGCTGTCATGTGGCCCTTGTGTAGGACTGCCTTACCCATTGAAAGAGCTTCTCTAAAGTACTATCAAGCAAGACCAAAATTCCTAGATTGACAAGTGAACCCTTGTCCCTGGACTTTACTATCTGAAGGTGAAGGGAAGGTTAGGGAGCTGAGTCTGTCTAGTCTTTCTGTTATATAGAAGTGGACAGTGCGGATTATATATAATGCATCATCACCCAGAGATAAGGCTGAAATATAGAGTTTCTAGGGGCAAAAGTAGAGCAATATAATTTCCAGTTTGTGATGTTACTTATTTTGTTACCAGTTGTATAACCAGGGATAAGCCAATAAGAAATGTGATATAGTGTATGTCTTAAAAGATGAAATTCCTGAAGAGAAGTTAGTTTTACTGTCAAAGGTAGAGTAGTGCGGAGTTTAAGTGCAGCACAGGAGAAAACTTTTCATTTCATGCAGTCATCTTTGAGGTTAAAACCCAACCAGTAGGAGCTACTTTCTAATTTGCTAATCTAAGCAATCGCTGTATCTTTTTATATACGATTTATTAAAGCACCACTTATTGCATTGCTGGATGAGTTCATCTAATCTTAGGTCCCTGCCCCTGGTCTTATACTTACCCATCTTCACCTTCTATCGCCGCAGCTCCCATGGGTCTACAGCAGTTTGTGACCTGCTTGATCACACTAGTGTTTGCTGGAGAGATCCAAAGTCTATAATTGTGATTGTTACTTCTGACTTTTGACCAGTCAAATGTTGTGGTCATAAGACTGGTGAAGGTGAAGATGGCAGCTGGTAAATATAAGACTAGGGGAAGGGACCTTACATTAGTAGCTCCAGTCTAGCACTGAGAATAAGAAAAAAACATTGTAGTGGTGCTTTAATATACCCCTAATTGGACATGGATCTCTAGGCATTAATGTAATACCCCAATAGTCAGTCTAACCCTAGACCAAAACTTTCTGTATTTGTTTCACAGCTGGAGCTCCAGTCGTTCTTGATATTCTGCGCATCAGAAATCCCAGAAGGAGACGGATGCTGTGATGTTCCAGGCAAGGTAAGAAGTAAATGTGCTCTCTATTTTTTCTCCTCTACCTTACCCAGTGCTGCTCGATAGCTCATCCCAATGTCAAGTTTAACTACAGAATACCTTGCTGCAGTTCTGTAACTATCCCCCTGGAGGATTATAGGTTCCTCGGATTCGCAGACTTCACAAGTTTCCTAATTATAACATAAAGTGGGATCTTTACACTGACGGTCTTGTTGCGCTGAATATGTAAAGAGTATTAAAATGAAGCAAGGTACTGAAAACTTCAAGCCATCAAGGAGGTCTGTGAGTGTGTTTTGAGGTCCTATACACAAGTCCCTGAATCCCATATAGGTCTATGCAGCGAGGGCATTTATTGCTCTGCTTATTATATATTGCAATGGATGGAAACCACAGTTATAAATCACAATATAGACCTCATTCTCGGAGAATCACGTGCCATCATACCTCTTCACATATAATGAAACATGTCACATAATGCTGGCCTAGTACAGTATGTATTGCACCAAAGATGGCGGCTACATCATAGGTTTATCCATTGGTGTCAACACTTTGTAGTCATTTCCTGCCATGGTCAGATCCTTAGATCTTCTACAGTGACTTTTCTCTTCTTTTAGAGGGATAAAGACAGTTGTCCAGCTCCACCATCTGCTTGCACATGTACCTCAGATGTTCAAGGCCCCCCGGGAACACCTGGACTCCCTGTAAGAACTATACTTTCCTCAGAGATATGGAACATACTGTACAACTTGTTTCTGTTACTGTGGTGGTCCACTTAGGTTATATACTGTAATTTTATCTCTATTTTCTACAGGGGCCACCTGGACCTCGAGGACCAAAAGGGGAGCAGGGTGAAGCAGGACCCATGGTATATGGTATCATTTTATTCGTCTTTTAAACACAGGGAATATTTTATGTTGGTAGACATAGCATTGTCTACAATATCATTCCTGAATACAGTTAATTGGAGGAATGTAATTAGGAGGACCCAATGCAGTTTGATATTCGCCTTGACCCTTGGGAATTAAAGAAGAAGAAAAGAGACTTTGAATTGCTCATTCCCTCTCCCACGGTAATCTGTGACAGCAGATTTATTTGTGCCCCTCAAAAGAGACCTCATTTCAAAGTTTGACCACTATAGAGTAACGTTGACTGGTTATGACAACCCTATGTCATAGACGAAGGACCCCATCTATGTTTGTCACTCAGTTATCTCAGACTGAAGAACAAGTTATGCAGTTTTCCAGGATTTTTTTGCCAGTGGTTTAGACATTATTGGCTGTGTGTCGAGTTATTTAGAGGACATGCCAATTTTACACTGCTATACAAGCTGTACCTGACTACTTTTCGTTATGTCAAAGTGTTGCATCTTCAGTGTTGTCCCATGAAAAGATATCATAAAATATTTTTGTGATGTACCGTATGTACTGAACCAGAAAGAAAAAAGAATACCCCCACCTCATCCTTTCCCCAGGTAATGGGGTCTTTGCTATCCTAGTCCACCCCCCAAGCTGTATTTTCTGGTGTTTTTCACCCATTATAACCTATAAACGAGGAATATTTTATTTTTACACTGCTTTTTTCCCCCGATTCATGCTGTGAAGTAGATTGCGCTCTGGGATTTGAATAAAACTTTCTATTCCCCATCCATCGGCATTAAATCAGCACATCACACGTTCAGGAATGAGCTGAAAGGGAATGTAATCAACACGAGGGAGACGCTGGGCTTAAATGTTGATGAAATGTAAAACAAGGTGACAATATCTGCAAAGATGACGTAGGACGCATTATTTTTTTCTAGTTTCTATAGTGTACAGTCTGAAACATCTGTTTTCTCTCTATGTTTGGTAGGGTGAAGCTGGTGTATCTGGACAGATGGGCCCTGAGGGTCAAGGAGGGCGAGTGGGGTCTCCTGGAGCTCGTGGGATGATGGTGACTGGACCAATGGTATTACTAACCAGAAATCGATTATTTCTAGTTATCTGTGCACATGAGACCAGAGTAGAAATTGCCTTCAGACGACTTCCACAGTATCTGCATCATGTGATGTGCCATGATTATTGGCTTCAAACCCTTTTAGGAAAGTTTGACACTATGCACCTCCACCTACACCTTCATGCTTGGAAACCCCAAAACGTCAATGTTTAACAAATGTGACCAACCTGTAAGAGGTACTGTTTGGGTAAGGCTTCCGTCTACACCTGATCTTTCCACTAAATGACTTAAAGGTTCCCAAGACTGTAAAGAACAATGATCAAATTGTATCATAGATAGGTTCATGAGAGCACAATAAAGGCCAGTCTTATGTGTCACCTGGTAAGGATGGTGAAATCTCCATCTACCTTAATGTTTCCATAAAATCGTGTGATGGATCCGAACCTCTCAAGAGCTAGGACTAAATCTGATCACACACTGCCGGAACCACCAAAAATGTCACTATTATATTAATTAAATCCCAACTGTATTTTCTGAAGAGGCTCAATAACTTTACACTTATAGACATGGAAGCATCCTACTGTGCAGTTTTAGTCCTGTATGAAATTAAGTACGGATGACATCTCAAAATTTTACTTTTCATTAGGTTCCTGGGCAATTGTCCTAAATCACAAAAATGATTGTTGTATTTCAGGGCCCTCCAGGTATGAAAGGCGAGAAGGGGGACACAGGAAGTCCTGGACTGCAGGTAATACAGGCCATCTACACTACACATCTGTCTCATTAGTCTTGGTCCTATGAAACAAGCGTACCTGGGTAATAAAAGAAGATAATATTTGGGCTCCTATCACTAATCTCTGTAGAGACAGATATGGGGATTTGGGATGCTAACAGTCATACCCAGGTCCTTTAGTTTACAAGGGACCAAGGGCTCCTCTGCCTACTAGTGGAGACCAGTATTATAAATTTCGCACGGTAATTTAGGAGTCCTATTCCAGTTTTGCATTGGGACCAAAGAGCTTCCAATTACACCTGTGTTTTATTTTTGATACCTTTAGGGTCCGACTGGTCCTGAGGGCATGCCAGGAAGAGATGGGACGATTGGACCCAAGGTATGTATGGCTCTTCGAAATTTTGTAATGTTTTTGGATGTATGGGTTGGTATGGGAGCCTGCAAATGATGCCGAACATGTGTAATCACAGATCTAGATGTGTGTGGCTATATATATGACTTGTGTGTGACTTCAGCTATTTTTGTAACTATGTGATTTGCTGTGTTTTTAATTAACAAGCAATATCTGTGATCGCTTCTTCAGAGACTACTAAACTGAGCCTGCATGTATACAGAGGGGAAGGTGGGATAGCTGTTGGCCACCTTTAGTGGTAGTATTACCCTATTGCCTCTCAATCATTCCAGCTATACTGGATGGGGATAACAGTATACCTCAATGCTCCGACTTCTAGGGAAAAAGAGACAGACTTGGGGCGCAATCCACTCCTGGCTATTGTGCGTTGTCAATTAATTACAGAATTGAGTCCTCTACATCTGACTTTTTAGGGCAGGCTGTCTTGTCTACAATAAATACATACATGGCAGGAAGCAGAACAAGATTTAGGAATGTGTAACCTCTCCTGTTATTCTTGAAAGAGTGCCACTGCCTCTAATGATTTGGGCAACTACAGCTTGTGACCCCTGAGCTTATGGAATACAGCCGAAAAGAATTTGTCTTCTTCATTAAGGATTAGGAAAATGGGTATAAGGACTTCTATCTAGCATTGACATTTGTGACCTGTGCTATTTGGGGACTGTGGTCAACATCCAACCTAATCCCAGTCCATGGATGAGTGTACATACCCAGTGATCTTCTAGGGTTGAGTTCAGGGTAAAAAATAAACCTCTTGTACGGTATGTATGGTTTCATTTGACCATAACAATGACACTAAATGCAAAAACTAGACTCCTATTCACTAAGGGCAAGATTCAATTATTCATCCTAGTCATTTACCTAAATACTCTTTGTGAAGGATGGGGGGATTTAATGGCAGCTTACATGTGTAGCTGTAACAGGACACATGGCTAAGCAGGGGAATCCAGTCTTCTCAGCTTCAGAGAAGAAATTCACTCCCCCACCCCAACCTAGCTTCTAGTCTCCAAGCTCCTACAGGAAAACTCCCTGTGTATACCATGTAGTCTAACTGCTTTATTGAGTCAGCTATGATTTCATAAGGATAATATGAACTTATCGTATGTCTCAGCCACACGACGGTTGCATTTTCAAGATCTCTGGAACGGACCGAATGCCTTACAGGGTCTCGATCCATTCTAGCAATCCATGTTGCAGAGATACGTACAGTAGATTGGTAGTAGGAGCCAGATAGTAACACAGTGTTTGGTCTCCAAGCGTAACAGGGGCTTGTCCCTATGACCTTCCGTTGGGAAGTTACGAGCTTTCACAGGTTTTGGGAGATGTAGCTACAAACCTCCAGGGGAGGGGAATAATGACACTCCCGGGGCGGAAAAGGGTGTGACCAACCAAGGGGATACATTTTTGTGTAAGGCCATGTGGTCTCTCTCCGTTATGCTTGCTGTTCACTTCAAAAGTGGGAGGCCATGTCGAGTAACATGTTCTGAAGGAACTATGAACAAGCTGGCAGCCCATGCCCTCTGCGGCCCAGAGCACACATGGTCGAACATCAAACTGGTAATTGACATGATCCGTCTGCTCATATTTTTTGTACCTCGCCTGTATTTGCATGTCTGACCATTGTATATGCATAACCATTGTGTATACAGTGTATTGTCTAGTGTGCCCCAAAGGCGATTAAATATATACCGTAATTTAAACTTAGGCTGTTCTTTTATCTCGATCCACATGCCCGTATTCTTGGTTTACTTTCCATGGTACCGGGACTGGTTTCTGGCCCGATATAATCCTGTTAACGGACCCCGCTTATATCTAACGAGGAATTGGTGCCAGTCCTACCGGTCTGGCAGCGCTGTTTCACTGGTGCTCATGAAAGGGGCCTCTCAGCCTGTCATGGTTGTGATCGAGTGTAATGCCATGTCAGCTACTGCGTGGGCCACATCCTCTCACTCCCCGAGCCTCCCTGGTTCCATATGGATAGAGGGCGTCTGTGTAAGACTGTGTAAGCTGACCTTACGTGTCCCCAGGGACCCCATGGGGTGCAATACATCACAGTGGTACAAGTGGGGAGACCGCACTACGTGATTCTTCTGACGTAATCGTGACAACAGGCATGGTGGCGAGGAGCGGGTTCATCACACTCTTACCAAAATGTAGTGAATTGTTGATACCGTCTTGATGCTCAGCACCTGCTTGCCGACTCATGAAAACATGGCAGTCAATATATGTGAAGGAACTTTTGCATGGATGACGGTAGTGTGCTTTATAATCCAATATCAGTCCAATATGGTGATTATTGCTTGGTAGCAATGACTATTTGTCCAAATGATTAGTCATTATTGCTTAAAATGTCTATGGACAATATTTTTTGACATGGGTCAACACTATCTACCATTCTACCAGATGATGGGGTGCAGTTCTGACACAACAGTAGCCATCAAATGTTTAGCAGAAGAAAGACACATTCAGCAGTGAATTTCGAGCCAACCGCTTATAGCTAAGGCTTTTTATTTTGGGTTGGCCATGGTTTTATCACTTCCTCTATCCCGTTTTCCAAAGCCACCAGCTGCCTGAATGAACACGTAGAGTGAAGAACCTGCCAAAATAACTTTTTATATGCTTCCGGTTGGATACATGTAGTTTCTTCTTTATAACTTTTTTCCACGCAGTTTTCTAAATTGTCAACATTTGCAGCAAGCCACGCATCACGGTGACAGCTCATTATGCTTCTGAAACTCTCCAGACAAATGTGACCTTTTAATATACAGTTGGATTTTGCTTACTGTGGAGAACGGCAGCTGGGATTTCTATAAATCACTTTTTTCTGTAATTTTGATAAAAAATGCTAATAGCCATGAACTTGTCGAGTTGACTCATAGCAAGACAAAGCTTGTACAATACATCATTAACCATATGCTGGTGCCCACGTCTTGTGTGGATTTCATGTGTACTCACACTATATTATTTGGCTGATATTTATTTCCAGGGCGTTCGTGGTGTGGAGGGGATATCTGGAATGCCAGGACCACCAGGACCTCGGGTAAGAACCATTCCTTCATTGTAGACACTCAAGCCTTGTTGCTCGATGTTAGAATATTTATGGACAAGACACCTAAAATGATCTATTGCCCTTTCTTAATATCGATTCTCTTACCCCATGACTGCAATTACTTGGCTTCTTTGTACCATTTGACTTCCATACTGAAGATGTAGTTATCATAATAAGGTCTGAGAAGTGAATTACGGCTGGAACCCCGAAACTTGTTCCTAGCTTCAGTGAACCCAAGGAGATCACCAAGGTCATCTAAACTGGGTTATGTAGGACTATATTGTGTGCAGAAGTTTTAGGCATGTGAATATTTTCACCATATCATCATTTTATGTAGATTTTTAAACTCTAAGATATATAAACTTTACTGCTTTTTGGAGGAATCAGATGTTTAATAATGAGGGTGCGGCTCAGGATATCAACACCCTTTATCGAGGTGTGCTGAATTATTAGGCTTCTTATTTTCTTCAGGGAAAATGGGTAAAAAAAAAAATTTAACTGACTCTGAAAAGTAAAAAAAAAATATTTGCTGAAATTGCTCAGATATATTGGAGTGCTATCAAAGAACCATCAAAAGTTTTGTGGCAAATAGTCATCAAACATCTGAGAAAAATCAAACGTGAAGCGACCAGGAAGCCATTATCCACCAGTGCTGCCATATTCCAGAACTGCAGCCTCCCTGGAGAGCCCTGAAGTACAAGGTGTTCGTTGATCAGAGACACGGCTGAGGTAAGGAAGGCTGAAACCCGACCACTAAGGAACATGGTACAGAAAGAGAAATGTCACGAATGGGCCTCAAGTAAAGGTCTGGAGACAGATTTTTCAAAAGTTTTATATACTGATGAGATGAGAGTGACTATTGATGGACCAGATGGATGGGTCCTTGGCTTGATTTTCAGTGGGCACAGACATCCACCTCGACTCAGACTCAAACAAGGTAGAGGTTTGGCTACTGCTATGGTCTGATATCACTAAAGGGGAGCTAGTTTGACCTTTTCAGGTTGAAGATGGATTCAAAATGAACTCTCAATCCTACTTCCACTTTCTTCAAGCAGTGGTACAGGAAAATGTCAAGAAAACAATGATTTTTATGCAGGACAATTCTCCATCGCAGCATCGAAGTCTCCACTGCCCAGCTGCAAGTAAAGGCCTTACAGATGAAAGAATAATGACATGGCCTCTTCCTCTCCCGCCCTAAACCCTATTGAGAACTTGTGAGCTCTTCTTAAATGGGAGATTTAGGGTGAAGGAAAACAGTCACCTGTCTGATCAGTGTCTGGGAGGCTGCGGCTGGTGCTGCCCAAAAAGTTTATCATCAACAGATTAAAAAAACTGACAGACTCTATGGATGGAAGGCTTTATAACTGTTATTGAAAAGAAGGGCGGCTAGATTGGTCCTGATATTTTTATTTTTGAAATGTCAGAAATGTAATTTTGTACCTTTTGAGTTGTTTGGTTATTATTCTCACTGTCAACAGATGGAAATAAACTGAGATAAGAAAATTGATGTTTTTCAATTGGTTGCCCAATAATTCTGCACACTAATAGTTGCCCATATTCCCAAATAATTCTGCACACAGTGTAAGGTGGGTCCCGAATCTTACACAAGTTCCATTTTATGAACCACTAAAGTGGATTGGGGTGTTTTGGCGCAGGATTCAGGGTATATAGCAGGAAAGCACAAGATTTTTTGTTGCAAGGGCCACACTGTTTATCGAACCGATACAAAGTGTTGCAGTAAAACTGAAGCCATCTGATACTTTGGATATGTGATAAATGTGTAAGGTATAAATGTATGATCGATTGGAGTCTTTTAAGTAGAATTGTCACCTATTTGGAGAATTGATGTCCTCTTATCTCCATAAATGAGAAAAGAAGGGATCATCCATGTAGTCTCCACTGTAATTTATGTGAGTTCTTAAGATTGATTTCTTTCAACACTTCAATAAAACTAGATGGCCTCCAGTCCACTTTATCTAGCGTCTTACACAGTTCAGGATATCCCACTCTGTTAGTATGGTATGTCTGTGACCAAATAGTTAGAGGCCACATACTGTAAGATGGCATAGCGTGCAGTATGTGGCCACTGTGATGAAGGTTGTGCTCCCCTGATTTATAGCATACATATTTGCATTGGCTATTAATTTAAAATGTTTGCCTGTTTAGCTTCTACAGCCTCTATGTATCATAGTACATAACTGACTACAGAATGAATTAACTAAAATCCTTCTACTGTTTACTACTGTATGTACGTTCATACTTAGAGGCTGTAGAAGAAAAGTGACCAAAAAATAGGGAAATAAACAATTGCATAGATAAATAGTAGTTAGTAAATAAAAAATGTACCCAAGGGTATCCTTGAAAAATCTACCTGATGTGTATCAGTGACAAAAGATTCATGTGCAATGTGCACAGAGACTACGTTCAGTTTTGTGAACCTGCATTTAGGACATCAGGTAAGATTGGCTCTATGGGCTTTTGACCACTATGTGGTCTTCTGATTAAATCCTGTTATGATGTGGTTCATTCATAAGTGACAATTTTTGACTTCTTATGCTAGACCAGGAAAGAATGGCCATTTGTCATTGTGGCAACTAGCCTTCTATATAGGGCAGTTTTTATTTATAGCGTTCTTCTAATACATTGCCAGAGACCAGGGAAGCGAGGCCAGGAAAATACTAAGCTAGAGATCTGAAATTGGTCTCATTATATATAATGCATTACAGAGATTTAGAGCTGGAACACCAGCACATCCAGATAAGTCACAAATAAGTACATTGAGATATATTGGTGCTGTAAAAGGGAAGATGACTAAAATTAATGACTTTTTTCCCATAGTCGGTTCCTTATTATTTGGAGAGGAATTCTGTGAGATAATCAGCATTTGAGGTCTTTCCTCGCTCTGTTAGCGCAGTAGAAACTTTATCAAGGTTGTCCAGGAGTAGAAAAACATGGCCGTTTTTTTTAGATATTTTTCAAAACCAATTCCATAGGTCAGTCCACAGGTTGTGTGTGGTATTGCAGCTCGGATCTGTGCTTCAATACTAGTCAGTACCCATGGTCAGGAGTGGCACTGTTTCATGAAGAAATATCTGTTTTATTATCCTGTAGAGCCCTTTTAGTATGTTATGATTGGAGTGATAGGCAGTCGTTCTCTTGTGTCTCTTGGAATACTTTTATGCATTGGGATCAAGTTAGAAATTATGTTAAAGGGGTTGCCCAGATGAAAAAAAATGTAGTTAAAGGTGCTTACATTAGTAAATTATGTAACATCTGAGAATTGCCCTGAGCTTTGATTAATGGGCTGTGACAGAGAAAAGGACTAGCTCATCTATTGACCTTAGTAGCCAGCCAGTTCCCTTCATACATCCCACTAGTCATATGTTTGCAAGGTACAGTTCTTCTGTTTAGTGTTCAGCAATCCTAAAATGTGATGTTTTGGTCAGATTATCCGACTGATCTTTCTCAAATATCAGATTGCAGTAGCTTATTACAATTTAGGAAAAAGCACAATGAGTGGCGGTATAGCTATTCTGGTGAGAGAACCGGTCATCAGAGCAGTTATACCGCCACGCATTGAGCTTTTTTCTAGATTGTAATAAACTCCTAAAGTCATATAATCTATGCGGAATGTCAAGGTTTGGGATTCCTGAACAATATGCAGAACAACTGTACCTTGCAATTTGAAAAAGATTACTGAGTTCTTCTTATTCACGCTCTCAGGTAGGCATTAGGTAGAATTCACATAGACAATGTGGTTTGGTCCAAACATGTACAATTTTATTGCTTACATAAAACTCTGTGGGATTCGAAAACCACAAAACCAGCCACTTTTGGGCACAAAGGTATCACTACAAATAAGCAATTTATTTTGCAGGCCCATAAATGCCAGTGTGGGCTCACCCGAACATATTATATAGTTCTTTCTCCTGGAGCAAACTGTATATACAGAAGAGGTATGTTCCTACCAGTCTCGGTATACCCTTCAGCCTGAGCTCCAGCAGATTTCAGCACCAAACAGAAGTATTCTACTCCAGGCACAGTTCACACTGAACAGGCTGCAGCTTCCCCATGTTACTATACAGTTCCAACTCACAGACTGCTCAGCTTTCCTAGCTGACCCATGCAGTCTCCATTTAGAGAGAGAGACTCTGGCTTGTCTCTCTCCCAGGTACAGCTCACATTTTGGCTGGTCACTCACCAGCTTCAACACACTCCACGCTGCTCAATATCCTGCAGACAGACACCTTCCAGTTGAACATGTGCCCTGATTCTTAGTCAAACTATGCCAGGTGCATCTAATTAGGACATGCAATGCTAGGATTTAACCCAAGCCTGCCTGTCTTTGCTAGACATGGAGTAGAAGGGGTAGGACCCTACTTGAGCACCATGCACAAGGACTGTGTTCCCTTTTCCCTTTTGAAGCTTGTAACTGAAAATCGCTGGATCTTTCAGACATAGTGTATTAAAGTTTTGCAGAATTTACTAGTGTATGCACATGTAACTACATTTTTTCTTTAGTTAGAAAACCTCTTTAGTGATGTAATATATAGAAATACATGTGTTGTAGGTGTCAAATACGTAGTGAACAAAATCCAAATATTGTCACAAAACCACTTAGACCTTGCTTTTAGAGTTGAGCGACTTTGGTCGGATCGGGTTTCGGACCACCCGACTGAAACAAAATTTGAGTCCGACAAAACTGGTCTGACTATGGCAAAAAAAAGTCGGAGTTTCGTCCGAAACCCGACCCCAGTGCAAGTCAATGGGGAATAAAAGTCGGCATTGAGTGGATGAATGTCATCCGCTCAATGCCGACTTTTATTCCCCATTGACTTGCATTGGGGTCAGATTTCGGACGAAACTCCGACTTTTTTTGCCATAGTCGGACCAGTTTCGTCTGGCTCAAATTTTGTTTCAGTCGGGTGGTCCGAAACCCGATCCGACCAAAATCGCTCAACTCTACTTGCTTTCTATCTACTGCTTTGTTACACACAAACCAGATAGGCTGATTTCTGACATGTTTGTGGCTACCTGGAAAGAGGAACTCAGTGCAACTTGATGTGTCTCCCAAAGAGTTCAGTGTTTGGTAGTGAGACTGACATGGAGTTTGTTCATTGTGTCCCCCCCCATCTTTAGATACAGGTGCGATTCTTCACCCATTTTATGCTTACCTTCCTTATTTTAGTCACTTGTGGCAATTTAAGCCATCTGTACCCTTTCCCCCCATCAACGAGACCCAGCATTGGTAGGGTTACCTCTATAAACCAAGCAGATTCACTTTAATTTCAACTTTTGATGTAAAGTTTGAGTAATATAAGATGTAGTTGTAAAATGACTTTTCCTGTTAGTTAGGCAGCTATGGGCAACTCAACATCAAGCAGAACAATTGCATTACCTGTCCGTATCCTATACAACACCTTCAAAGCAATCCTTCAAGGCCTGGATTGTAGAGAGCTGTAGTCATGCTGATCTTACTACCCAAAAAATAATTATGGGAAGATGAAGCCGCAATGGGATATGATTGTGAAGCGGCTTCTATAGCAGACTGTCCTGTGGTATCACATCTATAAAACCTCCATGATAGGTTATAGGAGGACAGATACCGGTTTATCCCATGCGTATGTTGAATCTGCGGGAAGTTGGTTCCAAGCATCTACTACTCTTTGAATTACATGATATTTCCCGGAATTGCTTCTGATCTTCCCCAACTTTTTTTAGATTGTGCCTTTTTGTTCTTTTTGTTTTTGTGTTTAGTTTTATATTAATTTCTTTAGCCTCAATGGCATAATTGTAAGTCATGGAATGATGTAGCGATACGTTATTGGGATCGCACAGGCGCAGTAGTGGTGCCAGTACAATAATCACTTGGAGCCTAGTTTTCATTGTTAGCTAGGCTCCTGCCACACGAACGAAGGTCGAAGTTAACTCCGTCCCTGACCATTCAAGCCCTTAGATGCCACAGTGAAAGTAGGCACGTAAGTGGTCTTACAGAGGCAGAGGGCACCCTCTGTCCTCTATAGGTAGGGTACTACCAATGGCTCTCAGGTTTGCTGTGGCTGTATGACCATACTTTGGTTTCTACTTCACATGTCCTAAGATGGTGCATGCATCAAACAGGTCATCAGAAGATATGAAGACATGTCTCAGCACTGCTGTCATTTTCCTTTTGTTGCACAAGCACCAAACTTCCTGCATGGCAGAAATATTGCTTTTTTTGTAAAGAAGATCCTTAATTGCAGAACACAATTTTTGCTGTGCATGTGCCAATCAGGGAAATTGGTGTTTGTACAATATAAGTGAAATGATAGCGATGCTGAGACAGCTACTGTGCAGGCGCCAAAAAGAGGATTTAGGACATTCACAGTAGAAATCCAAGAAAAGGAGCACATCCAGACAGAAACATGTGGATCAGTGGCCCCGCAGGGCACAGTGCCACCAACACTCTGCAGTTGGCTAAAGGATATCAGATCCACCTAACTATCCAGGGTTTGGTACAATCATCAATAACTTATGGATCAGCTCTTTAGGTATCAAAGGCTTTGCTGAAACGCAGATATTCACAGCTTCACCTTCATCCAGTACTTTAATGACATATTTCAAGAAATCAATCAAAATTAGGTTGATATAATCTGCCCTCAAGCCATGTACAACAAGATGTCAGATTTTAGAGGGTCAATTACTCTAGGATACAATATCCTAAGGGAGCATAAAGTCTGAGCAACTCTTTAGTAGATTTACCTGCATAACCTAATGGCCCAGATGACATCTGACCCCTGTCCCTGTTTATTACCCTGCCAATACTCATTTTCAATGAGTGTAATCCTTAAGGAACCTTCAAGAACTCAATGGTGGACTGATGGATTATTATTGTTTAATTAACCCCAGGGCACTCAAGGACTTTATGGTCTCAAAGGCAACACCGGGGAGAGAGGACCAGTTGGAGATGTTGGCCCCACGGTATGTGGCATATTTTAATTATACCTACTGGATAGATAGCTAATAAATGAAAGTCTACATCGGAAATTTTGTCTTTTTTTTTTTTTTACTATTATTAACAGTAAAAAAAGACAACATTTCCGATATAGACTTTCATTTGTTTGGCCTTCTACTGGTTTTTGATTATATAAAGCTGTATAGGGACCAAGAGCTGGCTATACACAACAATAATGCTGATTTTAGTTGGGCTCCCAAACCATTTAATTTTTGTGGGGTCCATGCGTGTTCACTGAACCAAGCGAGCATGTATATGGGGGGGGTTGTCCTAAGAGAAATCTGTCAGTTACCTGATGTGCATGTCAGTTACCTGATGAGCACCTGCCAAAAAGGCATTCAACCCTTTCGCGACATCCACTGTACATGCACGGCGCAAGTCTGCTGAAGACCCCCGTGCCCGAAATCACAGCGGTCCATTGAAACCCAGCCTGTGATTAAGCTTTAAAAGAGACCATGATCTTTTTTATACATACAGCAAGTATTGATGTATACGGTATAGTATAAGCGATTTGACGATCACAGGTCCAAGTTCCTTAAAGGGGCTAATACAGTAAAAAGTAAAAAAAATTTTTTAAAAAGTATGAAAAAAATGATTTTTGCCGTTAAAAATAAAAATATTTAAAAAACAATAAAAAAAAAGCACATATGCGGTATTGCTGCGGACATAAAAGTCCAATCTATCAAAACAGAAAATTAATTAGCCTGATCAGTATGCACACAAAAAATTGATGGCACCAGAATTTACTTTTTTTTTTGGGTCATCACAATACACAAAAGTATTAACTAAGAAATGATCAAAATGTCATATCTATCCCAAAGGAGTATCAATAAAAATGTCATCTGCTGCGTTGGCCAGGAGTTAAAATAAGAATTATCTTCAGCTGGATGGGCAGTTTATTAGTATGCGGGTATCTAATGTGTTTTTCGATTATCATCCTCTTTCCTAATAGCAATGCCCACACTTCATGTGCCCATGCCACCTACAGGTGGTGCTGTAAGAAGGAAAGCCCCAGGCGGCATTGTATCAATTTACCCCCTCGGTTTATGAGATTAGCAAACCATAGCTTTTTCCTTCAGTCAATAGTGCCACACCTGTGTACAGGTCGGTTGTGGTATTGCAGATCAATACCATTCACTTTAATGGAGCCAAGGTGCATTATAAGACATGGACCAAAGTGGGGCAGTTTTTATAATAGCGAATAATCCCTTTATTTTTAGGTAAAGACCCTCTGTGTCTATTGTTGGTCACCCCTTGGATAACCATTGGCTCAGTAGTAACCTCTGCAAGCAAAAATAGTCACTACCTTCACCCTGTGGTGTCAAGATTAAATGCGACCAATGTCTTGGAAATTTTGAGACCCTTTCTGGAAATCTAGCTAAAATCCCCCAGACTGTGTTCATTATTTCTTTTGATATATTTTCCTTTGTAATCATTTGTTGTTTTCTCTCCCTTGGTAGGGTCTGCCTGGCACCCGTGGAGAGAAGGGCGAGAAGGTGAGTAACAATTAACGCAAGACTAATTGCTCATCTCTTGATAAAATACATTTTCCTCATCCTGTACAATGTGAAGGGACAGGAAATCATTGCGCACCAGCTGAGTCCTCATCACTGCGCTCCTGTCATCGATTGATTGTCACTTGTAAAAATGTCAGTGATGTGTAATGTAAAGGTCACATCTTGTCATCGCAGGGAGAACCTCAGTCCGTTGCCACAGTTTACCACTTGGTGCACCAGGTGTGCGAAAGGCTTATTCAAGGTGGGTCTCAGTTACCACCCCTCCCCAATATCCATACCCACCACTGATACACTGTGTTATGTCTAGTGCTGGTCCTGTGGGGCTAAAATTCAAAGACCACCAAAGAGAGACTCCCCGTCTCATACTCCACCCCCGCGGGCTCAGCACTTGGTAAAACACTGTCCTGCTTGGGTGTTCCCGTTAAATACCTTTCCCTGAACCAGACTCCAAACTACTTGCAACTTGTGTACAAGAGTATTGGGACACATCTGAATAACTGAATTTGGGTTTTTCATTCAGTGCCATTGCCCCCGGTGTATAACATTCAGCCCCTCGCCATGCTGCAAAGGGACCAAATCCATATTAATGCCTATGGATGTAGAATGGGATGTGATAAAAGCTCTTGTAGGTGTAATATGGAGGTTTCCCAACATTTCTGTCCACATAATGTACATAATTAAGACCCCTGACAATAATCTCACTAACATTGTATGTAATTTATTTCTTGGCTCATGTTCTTTTTTCTTTTCTGTAGCTCACTTAATAAAGTTGGATGCGGTGCTTAGAGAGCAAGATATACAACCTGTTCCTGTCTGGGATACTGAATTAAGAGTGGGGGAGCCAGGGCCACCAGGACCTCAAGGGCCACCGGGGGAACAAGGAGAACCAGGTGTTAATGGTGCACCAGGACAACCAGCAAGGAACGGATATCCAGGAAAAAGAGGTACTTGAGTTTCTAGGAATCGCTTACATCAGAGGTGGGCAATTATTTATCCCAAGGGGCCGCATGAGAGATTGTGACTGTTGTGGGGGGAGGGGCGAACCAACAGGCTATTTAATAATTATACAATATAAGGCCATCACATAGCCGCCTGTAAACAGTATGAGCTTCCACATAGCCTCCTACATATTGTATGAGTCCCCACATAGTCTATATACAATATGAGCTCTCATATAGCCCTATATAAATACAGTATGGGCCCCCACATAACCTCCTATATACATACAAACATCCCATAAAGATATAAAAAAAAACATGCTCATCTCGCTACAGTTCTCCTGGCACTCTGCTCCAGTGTCTGGTGCACTTGTAAGGAGGTGGCAGAGACCCTCATCTTCCTCCCCTCTCCCCTTCCCTGAGGTGGTCCCCTATGTGGTGCTTTAACAGTGGGTTATGATTGTCTTGTAATGTTCCTATGTGTATTAATGATGCTGTGCTGTGTTTGTCTTGTTTTAATGTGTTACCATTGTACCATGTAATATATATGTTAGCTTAAGGATAGGAAATGTTTAATGCAGGAGGCTGGCCCAGCAGACAGGAAGCCCCTGTCTGCAGCTCAGAGCCCAGGAAGCATGGCCTGAGGTGAGGTGTGTTCCCGTCCGGGACAGTAAGGGCTCCCGTCCGGGGCAGTGCCGAGGCAGGCTTGCCTGCGGCAGGACGTGCTCTCCTGCTGGGAGCTGGCCATATACCTGGAGGAGAACAAAGCTGCCAGGGGACTGTCAGGCGGCAGGCACAGGGACTGGATGTGTGCCCCATCAGAGACTGTGAGCTCCGGAGAGCCTACTGGGAGTTATTGCCCCTGCTGCTGCAGCCGTTGCTGATACTAGGGACAGATCTGAAGTTGCACTTTTCTTTCTCTATATCTTCATCATCTTTATTAAATACAAGTTGCCACTGTTGGGCCTTACAACGTGTGACATGTGGTGCATCTGTTCCAGCATGGAGAGGAGCCAGATGTTTGAGGTAACCCACTGTGACCCGGGGCTGGGGCCAGAACTGCTTATTCATGTGCAAGGGTCCGGGGTGCTCGCTGACTGCGACCTTGTGGACTCGGCTATGACTACCACCCCGTGTCACCTTGTTACACACTGACTATCCTCAGCAGCAGCGCTACGTAATGATGTCATCGTGTCTGCTGTCACTGTCCTCTACCAATGTATTTACTGCTGTCTGCATCCTGAGGATGCAGATAGTGGTGACATCGGGATACGGGCAGCGGCAGACAGGTGGCAGGGTAGGGCATGGTGCAGTCCTTGGGCTACTGTTTTCAGTCCCTGTGTCTGGAACATCCAGAGGGCCGGATGTGGCTAGCAGGCCGCACTTGGCCCAGCTCTGATTTACATGGTTGAACACTGTAGGCATAACATCTATAGTATCTTAATGGAACACTCCAGGCAAAATGTATACATTGTGTTATGCCAGTGCTTGAGGGGCTGGAGCATAATATTTCATGGCAGCCAGGAGTCTACTGTCTGCTTTCTTTGTACTTCTATGAAGAATATATGTGTAAAACAATTCATATCATTCCACTTTCTCAAATCTAAAAATTAACATAATAGGTGTTACCTTTTCCTTATAAGTCAAAACTTTAAAAACATAACATTATGTTTTTCATAGCTCCCAACAGTCCCAATTTGGGGGAGCTGTCCTGGGAGGACAGGGCTGCATTCAAACTTTCACTCACTCTTTATCTGCGATGTCTTATGTCCTGTCGGGCAATGTCTCTTACTCAGTTCATTGGGGTAGTCTGATCTTCCCCCAGGATTTCAACTCCTAACTAGAGATGAGCGTACTTGTTCGGAAAACATTTGCCAATCTTAAATTCGGTATTCCAGAGCATTTTTCCTAAAAATTGGCAAAATTCGGCCAAAGCTCGGTAAATTGAGTTATCACTAATGCTTTTGTTAGGACTTTGGCTAGGATAGTGGTGCTGTATGATGGGCGGGGGATGTGTTTGAGAGGAGGTGGTGGGTAGCAGTGGACTTTTTTTAACATAATGGGTGGAGATTCCGGCAGCCAATCTGGGCGCAGAAGCCATCTACAACATCCAGACACAAGGGCTTCTGTCGTTGGCTGCCGAAGTCACATGTCCCTCTCCATATAAAAAGCAGACATGTTGTTTTTGCACCATTTTGTCAGGGTAACAGCGCAGAGAGGCTTCTCCTGCTGCTTCTGCAAACAGTCAGATAGTTAGTTAGGTGGTGTATTGCCAGCTAGTTCAGCTAGATAGAATCCTGTGTCAAATCGACCTACTAGCATCTAAATAGTTTGTGCTAATAGTGTGATACAAGCAGGAGTCCACATTTCAGAATCTAAACTGTTTGTGCTAATACTGTGGTGCAGGCAGCAGTCCACATTTGTGAATCTGAATTCTTTTCGCTTATAGTGTGATCCAGACACACTATCATCCAACATGAGTGGGGAAAAAGCGAGGTCGTGGTGGAAGGTGGAATAGGCTTGGTGTTCGAGGTGTACGTGGGTTAGGTGGTAATGTTATTGAAAGCTCTACTGAACAAACACCATCTCGTCCTATCCAAAGACAGCTGACAACATCTGTTACTGGGCAGTCTACTCCACTCCCTTTTTTTGGCAGCCGCACTGCAGTATGCCTTGAAATTGAGGACCAGGAAGAGCATGTGTTCCAATGGATGGCAAGCGCTGCATCAAGTGGCCTCTCATCCTCTTCCTCCACCTTAACATCACACACAGTACAATCCTCAGAGGTGGCATCCCCAATTACCCTTGTTTCCCCCCGCGTCATATCTCTCCAACCACCCCACTGACTGTGGGGAACCACAGATGGGCAAGTCTGCAGAGCTGTTTACACATTCTATTCCATGGACATCAGAGGTCTGCCCCAAAGATTCACAGAATCAAGAGGAGGAAAGCATCTGTACCAATGCCCCAAATTTTTTTCAGTTGGATCCAGAGCTGGACGAAGTAGAATCCGAGCAGAATCCAGACCCTCGTCACCAGATGTTAACGCCTGGGGGTGGAGGTGATCCTGGTGAGACTCAGATACCTGAGGCGCACGCGGATTGAACTGTGGAGTCAGGGCAGGAAGAGGAGGAGGGTAACTCTCAGGGTGAGGAGTGTGTGAACAGACAGGATGACGATGAGGTTGTAGATCCCACTTGGTGTGAACCCAGAGGCACACAGCTAAGTAGCTTAACAGAGGAGGTGAAGGAGGAGGAAGAAGAGTAGTTACGTTGCGGCTTGCTACACAGACACAGAGTTATGCAACCATGACAAGCTCTGCATCCTCAGCCACAACTCTGGCTGTGGCCATCATTGGTCGCGGGTCAGAGTTGCCTAGACTGGGCCTTTTTGAGACCACAAAGGATTTGCAATAATTTGAGTATTAGGCTAGTTTCACCTTCAGCGTCTTTGTGCGCTGCGCATCGGGTGCAATTAAAACAGATGCAAAAACACTTGCATGGTTTTTTTTAACGCAACAATGTACGCATAACAACAAAAAAATGCAGCGTTTGCATGCGTTGTCATGCGTTTGTGTTTTTTAGGCGCATGTGTTCTCTAAAGTGTCGCATTTCACAGGAGGAAAATCCTTGAAACAGACTCCACCATTGGGACACCAGTGGGCGAGTGTCATTGGAATTCTTTATATAGACCCTATTACAGCTGAATTCTTCAGACTTTGCTGCTGTTTCCTGTGTCACCATGGATCTGCGTTGGGAGAGTTTTCGCTTCAACTTGGATCTGGACATTGCGCTGACTCTGGCTTTTGCAATTGCTTACCAGCAACAAATCAGAGAGAGAGACAGCGAAGACTGCAGCGGCGGCGTTTTTGGAGACATCCGATTATTGAAGTCCGGGAGAGCCGTGGAGCGTACACCCTCTTCAGCGAGCTCCAGGCAAACCCGTTGAAATTTAGTGACTATACCCGGATGTCCCAAGAAAGCT
>VIAB01002342.1:155097-169128 GCA_009801035.1 Oophaga pumilio
CCAAACAATGTTTCTTTGTGTAGGGGGTGGTTTAAACCAGTGTCCAGACATGTGTAATCTTTTACAATGCATGCGTTTTTTTGGCGCATTCCGTGCGCAAAGCGAATGCATGCGTTTTTTTAACGACTTTGGGCGGACCCAAAAATGTTGCGTTGTGTGCGCCTAGGCGCTCACCTCGAAATGCTGCATGCGCACAAAAATGCTGATGATCGCATGCTAACGCTAAACCATGCGCCCGCCATGTTAAACATAGTTGTGCATGACACATGCGATCGGATGCGCTCAATGCGCTGCGCAAAAAACGCTTATGTGAAACCAGCCTAATATGCATGAAATGGCATCTGGGAATCTCACTGCGCTAAAATGCGGACGAGCGGGCTTCGCCAACCACCGGCCGTCCTATTAATGCATCTGCTGCTTATTCCTCCTCCGTCACCGTGGCATCTTGGCCTGCACCTCACTCACAGTCCAGCAGTTTGTCGTGTTCATCCTACCTCATCCTCTCTCAGCACAGCAGCCAGCTCTCAGTACTGCAGTTGTGGTCACGTAAAAGAATGTTTCCTCCTACACTTGTCAAAGCTAAGAGCTTGAACTCCACCATCTCCAATCTGTTGGCCATGGAAATGCCTGGTGGATACAGACGGTTGATGGCCATTGCAGTCCCCCAGTACCACTTGCACAGTCGCCATTACTTCTCTAAGAAAGCTTTGCTTGCCCTATACCAGCATGTCGCAGACAACATCACCCGTTCCTTGAAAAAATCTGTGTCTACCAGGGTGCATTTCATCACTGACTCTTGGACGAGCAAACATGGCCAGGGGCGTTACATCTCCCTGACTGGGTGCTGGGTAATTCTAGTGGCTGTGGGGGCAGGCGGGCAAGGGACTGCTCCAAAAGTCTTGTAAACCCCAAGGCTTGCGGGATAAACCTCTATATCTAACACTAGCTCCACTGCTTCTGCCTCTTCTACCTCCTCTATGGCCTCCACCTGCACCTTCAACCTCTCCCTTAATGAGACACGCGTTCCATCAGTGCCGAGTGAACCCCCTAACCTCTGTACTGTGCAGCCAGGGATCACCGCAGTCAGGCAGTATTTAAATTAATATGCCTTAGAGATCACAGTCACACAGCTCAAGAGTTGTGAACAGCTGAGTTTGAG
The DNA here is from genome assembly GCA_009801035.1 of Oophaga pumilio. Taxonomy (NCBI): domain Eukaryota; kingdom Metazoa; phylum Chordata; class Amphibia; order Anura; family Dendrobatidae; genus Oophaga; species Oophaga pumilio. The sequence goes on from VIAB01002342.1 coordinate 156,257, forward strand.
CAACGGCTGTCACCACTGAACCTGGAGTTAGGGAAGGCTGTGTGCGACAGCGGTATGAACCTTGTGGCTGCCCTACACCGGGCAACTTCACACATGTGCATTGCATGGCTCAAGTCCTCAACCTAGTGGTACAGCAATTTCTCTGCCACTATCCCAACATGGATGCGCTGCTGCAAAAAGCACAGTCGCTGTGTGCTGACTTCCGCTGTTCGCACCCCACAGGGGATTTACTTACATCGCTACCAAGGTCTTCCGGCCTACTGGTTACCCGTTTGATATGCAATGTGCCTACATGGTGGAATTCCACTCTGCACATGTTGCAGCAACTGTGGCAGCAGCGACAAGCCCTGGTGCAGTATCTCCTTTTGCATAGCCTGGGCCAACATAGTACGGACGTGGTGCAAATCACGCTTGCGGAGTGGGCAAAAGTGAAGGACCTCTGCACCCTTCTGGACAGTTTTGAAATGGCTACTAAGATTGTTAGCTCTGACGATGCCATCATCAGCATCATTATACCGGTCATCTACATGCTGGAGCACACTTTGAATAGTCTGCGGGAGGAGGTGGCGGTCCCAAAGGAAGAGGTGAAAGCAGAGGAGGATGCGGAAGGGATAACAATATTTTCTAAGTTCTGGATTGTCGTTACACAGGTGGGTGCCATGTGAGGGTGGATTACAGCGATCGAGGGGAGCTCATGGTGCCAGACAAACTGTTAGTGAGTGTGCAGGGCCTATTGAACAAATGGAGGAGGAAGAGGTGATTGGCGTGCAACAGTCAAGAGGTGAAGAGGATAATGATCCCCTCTATGTTGTCTGTAGTTGGCGGGATGGGACAGAGGAAGCAAGCTTGAGTGTTACCCCACCACCAACACATCTTGGACTTGGACCTTATGGAAGCACCCGACACATGAGCACCTTCTTGCTGCACGATCTGCAACCTGATGCCCATATTAGGGATAGAAAAAGTGCTGATTAGTTGCCACTCTGTTAGATCCATGGTGCAAGAGTAAATTTTGCCAGGTGCTTACCCCTCCTGGAAAGAGACGCGCGCATGATGGAGTATCGAAACACGCTTGTAGACAATCTTAAGGGTGGTTTTCCCCAAGACAGCAGTGAGGCACGCAGTGTGCATCGTAATTATAGACTTCTTACCCCGGGAACGTCGTGTCGCCAATGCAAAAACATTAGCAGCAGCAGAGTAAGTGGCAGAAGCAATTTCTGTGAGTTGGTTTTTAGACCAGCCCATGCACCAACAGAACAGAGTACAGGTCTGACATGTTATGAATGACTGGAGAGGGTGGTGCAGGAGTATTTTGAGCTCAATATCAATGCCTTCAGGGTGGTTTGGATCCTTTTGTAATTTGGTCTTCAAAAATAGAAGAGTGGCCTGAGATCACCTGTCATGCCTTGGAGGTTTTGTCATGCCTGGCAGCCAGCATCCTGTCAGAATGTGTCTTCAGCGCTGCTGGTGGTGTCCTGATGGATAAGCGGTTCTGGCTGTCCCCTGAAAGTGTAGACCGACTAACTTTCATCAAGATGAACAAGTCATGGATCTCTAATGACTCTTGCATCCCAGTTGCAGACTGGGCAGAGTAGGTGATGCTGTAGTTTTCAGTGTGCTGCTTTGATCTCGCATTATTGCAGTCTGTAACACCTTTGTTGTGGCTTCTGTGCCTGCTGTTGCTATTGCTGCTGATGTTACAAACAATTTTTTGTTGGGTCTCCATCTGGTGGGTTGCTTGCTGTAGTGGAAGGGGTGTCAGAGCACCATTATACTATTTTTACTCTGGGGAAATTGATTCCACTTTAGTGGTGCGTAGCAATAATTTTTTGAAATGTTTGGACACCAAGTTGGATCTCTTTCATGTGTGTTGCCTGTAGCAGTAGGGCTCCCAGACCGGCAGGCCTGCACTTACTTTTAGTTAACTACCTGTGTTACTATCCTTAAATGTTTGTAACAATAGTAGTCTACGAAGCTGATATTTGTGGCACCTGAGTGTGGCTGAACAGAAAAGCAGTTTGAGTTGTTGCATGAGGTATCAGGACTTCCAACTAAGCAGGCTTACACCGCTCCCTCACCCAACTCATCTTAATTTAAACTTAAATTCAAAGCTGTAAATGCTGGCCTAGACCCTGATAACTCATGCATGGCCTATGGCTGACTGCTGCTGTGCCATTATCAAATTTCTTCCGTGGGTCAATTGATGCCATTATTCCTGATGTCTTCCCCAAATTTTTGGAAATGTTTGGAATCCAAGTTGGGTCTCCTTCATGTGTGATGCTTGAGGCCTACACCTCTCACTCATCTACCTATTACTGATCAATGTTTAAGCCAGAAATGCTGGACCAAGCCCTGTCCCATGCATCCATGATGCACAATTATACTATTGTACTCTGGGTCAATTGATGCCACTTTTCCTGGTGTCTGCCCCTAATTTGAGCTGTTTTGGCAGCTTTTTGGTCCCTCTGAAGGTGTGAAGGTGTGTCCATGCGTTTGGGTTTCCCTCCTATTGAATTCAATGGGGCTCGGTTATGTTCGCCGAAACCGTTTGGCGAACATGTTCGGCGCACACCAAGACATTCACCCATCCGAACCGAACCTTGAAAGGTTCCCTCATAACTACTGCTAATCAGTATTATTGGAGTCAGCAAAAGCTATGAGCTGCAGGCAGCCCTGTCAAGCATAATAGAATTTCCTGCACTTGAATGTGCATTGTACCGCTTTTCTAAAAGCACAGTTGGTAGGAGTTTTCATGAAATCACATCAACTTTGTTAGGACAGTTTGTCCGAGTTCACATGTTGCATAAATGCTGTGTTTTTTTTGTGTGCAGAAAATCAGTCAGTTTAACTGTCCAAGTAAAGTGGATGTGATTTCATGAAAATTCCAACCCACTGTTCATCTAAAGACGCTGTTGAATTTTGCGGTTTGGTGCTTTTTTCTTTATAGGTTTCTATGAAGAGCCTAAGAAAATACATGTAAAAAACGCAGTTGCTTTTTTAAGAGCAGAAACATAGTCTTTTCCCTTTACCTATGACAGCATACCTGAGAGAGGGATCCACCCGCAAAGGACAGGAAACCTACTGAAATGAAAGGGCGGCACCTCTCCCACACATCAGTTGGTTTCCTGTCCTAGAAGGAAACCTAATGCTGAAGAAGACGGTAAAAGAAGGCATGGAAGACACTTACGCAGGCCTGTCCCGGCATCTGGAAGAGTAGGCTGTGTGCCTGCAACGCCCACCTTCAGGTCCTGCAGATGCCATTCACTGGTTCCCTAGGGGCTCATACGTGCATGTGGGCGACAGATGCTTGGCATATCTCTAGCCGCCATGCCGCATTGGTCTGCTTCAGGTGCACCGGAAGCTGGCGCACAATGTAATGTCAGAGGGGCACGCAGGAAGATGGCAGTGGGTTCCACTTACATCACAGGCAAGTTATGCTAGGAATGGGATTACACGAGTGACAGGGCGTACCTGGAAATGATGACGACAATCCACAGGTGGGGGGAAGGCTTTCCCTCTTCATCCAGGCCTGGGAAAATATCTCTTCCATCAACTGGATTCTGAATATAATAAGAGTAGGTTTGAAAATAGATTTTTGTTGGATTCCTTGATAAACCTTCATACTGACAGACCCCAGAAGGTCATCAGAAGAGCAATTAACCTTAGAGATGGCGGTCTTAGTTCTGGTATGGAAACAGGTCTCGTACGAAGTACCGAAAGAAGAAAAACAAAGAGGATTCTATCCCCCCTTTTGATAAAAAAAAAAAACAGACAGCACGTTCTGAACCATCATAAACTTGAAGAGCCTAAACAGATTCATAAAATACCATGCCTTCAAGACAGAATCAATAAACACGATCATAAAGCTACTTTTTCAGAATTGCTACATGGTGGTAATAGATTTAAAGGATGCATACTATCACATCCCGATACATCCAGACCATTCCTGAGAGTCACTTTATTTGTACGAGGAGAAATAAAGCATTTTCAGTTCAAAGCTCTTCCATTCGGCTTGCGGCCTGTCTGTAGCACCAAGAGTCTTCACCAAAGTGATAGCCGAGATGACAGACTATCTTCGAGTTCAGAATACTCTCATTGTTCCATACCTAGATGACTTCCTGATTGTGGGAAAATCAGAAGAGCATTGTGCTGCACAACTGAGTGGAGTCAGAGTCATCTTAAAATAAAAGAGCTTGGCTGGATTATAAATTCACAAAAGTCAAAACTAATCCTGGTAAAAATACAGTCTTTTCTAGGTCTCATCTTTGTAACTCAACTGTGAGTTACAAACTTGCCTTTTGCCCGAAGGGAAAAAGGACAAAATAGTAGTGTAAGGAGGTGGCAGGTCCCTTCAGTTGCGCCCTCTCCTCCTTCGCTGTGACTCCCCGTGCACTTTATGTACTGTGATGTAATGTATGTGTTTTTGTATTAATTGTTCTGTTTGTGTATTAATGTAATATGAGTCATGCATTGTATTGTGGATGTTCCCCTTTAATGCCTGTCTAGTTAGGGACAGAACTAGTTAAATAAGGGGGCTGGACTTGAGGAGAGAGGAAGCTGCTGCTTCCAGGAGAGTAGCCCGGATATGTTGGTCAGGGCAGACGTGTATTTCTGACGGGGCACTGCCAGACTCCCGGATGGGAGAGATCTGTTGCCCTGGACTAAGGACTCCAAAGGACTGAAGGACCACAACACGGGCCCCAGGAATCTGAAAGGGCTCCTGCTGAAGGGGTTTTAAGCACCCAGATTCCAGCGAGGGGACGACTGTAAACTTCGGCTACTGTGGACGTTGTGCGTACGGCCGTAGCAAGTGTCAGGGAGAGAGCAGGAAGCTAGTGTTGAAATTGTCTTTTTGTTTACTTTTTTCATCGTTCATTAAAACTTAATTCCCTGTTGGAGAACAGCTGCATTTTTGGACTCTTAATTGCCTGGATTGTGGTGACCAGAGGAAGAGAAGGTAACCTGTGGGGAAGAGCTGTGCTAGTCCTGTATTACATGTACAAGGGGCCGGGGTGTCTTCAGACTGTGTTTAGTGGGTGAGATCGGTCAGGACTACCACCCCGGTTGCTCCTTGTTACAGTAGCACTAGCCTAAGCAGCAATGAAAAGTCTGAAAATGACTTTAAGAAAAGCAATGTCTTTGTTGGGAACTCTGACATCCTGCATCCTAGTGGTGAGGTGGGCCCAGCTGCATACGAGGCAGCATCAGTGGGAAATATTAGCTGCAAAAAAGCTGTTAAAAGGGCATTTAGAAGGAAAAGTAGAACTTTTTTTGGTAACCAGAAATTCCCTCTTATGGTGGATAGACAGGACAAACCTAACATCAGGGGTCCAATGGATGGGACCAGTGAGCAACATTATTACAATGGATGAGAGCAAATCAGGCTGAGGGGTGGACCTGAGAGATCAAATAATACAAGGTTCTTGCTCAGTTTACAAGAGGGGTCAGACTTCAAACCTAAAAGAGTTGTGGGCAGTAGAAAGCTAACTAAAAGAGTTTCTGACTTCCCTCCCTCCTTCCCTCGGTCAGAAAACTGCGCTACAGTGGCGTATAACAATCACCAGGGGGAAACGAGGTCCCTCTCCCTAATGGAAGCAGCAAACAATATTTTTCATCTAGCAGAACAACACCTTCTATCTCTAACAACGTTGCATGTAAAGTGGATTGAAATCACCAAAAAAGACTTCCTGAGCTGCAAGAGACTGAAACAATGGGAATGGACCCTAAGTTTCCGGGTGCTTCAGCAGATAGTACACTTGTGTGGATTACCAGAGATAAACCTATTTGACAACAAGCTGAACAGGAGAGTGAAGAGGTTCTTTTCTTTCAATCTAAAAGAAAGCCCCTGTGTGGTAGATGCCCTTCAGATTCCTTGGAACTTCAGGATAGCATATGCCTTTACTCCGATAGTCATGATCACAGCAGTCTTGAGGAAGATCAGGGAGGATCAGGCAAAGGTGATTTTGATTTCTTCATTTGGGCCATTTTGGTTTTCCCTAATTATATTAATGTCTATGTGCGATTCATGGATCCCATCGGAGAGCCCGGACCTTCTAATGCAGGGTCCAGAGGGCGTTTCTAAAGTGAAAGGCTTCCATCTAACAGCATGGAATTTGAGCGGGCACTGTTGAGTTGAAAAGAATTATCTCCAGGGTTAGTCTCCACCTTATTGAAGAGCAGGAAACCAATAACAACAAAAATTTATGGCAGAATGTGGAAAACGTTTTGGGATTTTTCAGGAGAGACTTTGGCAAGGAAGGTCCCAATTACTTCCATTCTAGAATTTCTCCAAAGGGGGTTAAAGCTAGAGTTAGCTACTAATACCCTTAAGGTTCAAATTTCAGCCGTGGGAGGGTTAAGCAATTGCAATGTGGCAGCTAATAGATGGATATTGAGGTTTATAAAATCCTGTGACAGATCTATCTAGACCAGTTCCAATTACAAGGGTTCCCCCATGGGAACTAAACTTAGTACTGGAGATGTTAACCAAGAATCCATTTCAACCTTTACAAGATTTATCTGTTAAGTACCTTACCTTAAAGATGATAGTATTGGTAGCACTGACCTTGGCCCGTTGGGTTAGCAATATTCAAGCCCTTTCAAAAAAACGCTCCTTATACTCAGGTGTACGATGATAGAATTGTGTTTAGACCTGATCCGGCCTACCTCCCCAAGGTAGCCATGAAATTCCTTACAAGTCAAGAGATTATTCTACCTTCCTTCTCTACTAAACCTAGAAATTCAGGGGAGGAAAACTTTCAGAACCTCGATGTCAGAGGAGCTTTGATAGAATACATATTGGTAACCAGTCAGTGGAGGAAAAGCCAGTCCTTGTTTGTAGCCTTTCAGGGCAGCAGGAAATAATGTAAGGTATCAAAAGGTATCATGGCAAGGTGGATCAGCGTGGTTATTAGTTTCGCTTACTCCACTAGTGATGTGCCGGTTCCAGAGGGCATCAAATCTCATTCCACCAGCACTTTTGCAGCTTCCTAGGCAGAAAATGCAGCGGTATCTATTGATCAGATTTGTAAGGTAAGGCCGCAACGTGGTCTTCACCTTCCACATTCCTTAAGCACTATAGACTGGCTCTGTCCTCCTCTGCTGACTAACCTTTGGTAGAAGGGTACTGCAAGCGGTGGTACCTCCCTAGGTGTTTTGTTTCTCCATAAATCTCTGAGGTGTGCTGTCATGAATAAAGGCAAAACACCAAGGTTACTTACCGGTAGCAAGTTTTTCCAGAACCCATGACAGCGCCCGTATATATTCCCCCCCTTTTCATTATGTTGGTGTTCACTAAAACGTTGGGTGAATTGGGGTTTTGGACTACCTCAAAAGGCGCAAACTGAAGATTTTATAATGGCCCTCACAGTCCCCTGATTTGAACATCACTGAAAATCTCTGGCTAGACCTCAAAAGAGCAATGCATACAAGACGACTCAGGAATCTCACAGAACTGGAAGAATTTTCCAAAGACGAATGGATGAAAATCCCTCAAACATGAATTGAAAGACTCTTGTCTGGCTGCAAAAAGCATTTGCAAGCTGTGATACTTGCAAAAGGGTGTGCTGCTAGGTACTAACCATGCAAGGGGTCCAAACTTTTGCATCAGCTCATTTTCCTTTTTGTAATTTTTAAAATGTATAACATTACAATATATTCTTTTTTCCCTAAAATCCGAAGTAAATGTGTTATCTTTAACTTTAGCCCTTTTAGAGATCATTTCATCTTCAACTTGCTTAACTTCACAATAACAGTAATTTTGACCAAGGGTGCCCAAACTTTTACATGCCAGTGCCACTGTATGTCTGTATGTATGTGCTCTATGTATTTGTGTATGTATGTGCTCTTTGTATACATGTGTGTTTGTATATGCTCTTTGTATGCATGTGTGTATGTGCTCTGTTTATACATATATGTATTTGTGTATGTGCTCTGTGTATACATGTGTGTGCTAAGTGTATATACATGTGTGTAACATGTAGTGTATGTATGTGTGTGTGCAACATTTGTTTTACACATGGTATCTTAATTTAGCATCCGCATTTATAAATACCATCAGCGTAGATGAGAAATGCTGCTCATTCATAGGGTGATTGAATTGTTTCTGCCAGAATAAAAATCATTGCTCTCAGCAGCACATTGCCCAGTGTAAATTGCAAATATGCTACTGATAACATGATACTGTTGATTGTTCTGTACCCATCATTCTTCCTCATTTCATGTAAAGAGGCCGGGAAGCAAGAACAAAACAACTTGAACAGCCTGAAGTCAGCTCTCATGTAAATGCAATCCAAATATTTGTGTATGATTGTTCAATATGTTAGCATTTGGGGCCCCACTTTTAACTTTTGCCCAGGGCCTCACTTTGTCTGAAACAGACCCTGACCATACTGACCATATGCAGTCAAAACTTTCACCTGTTCATTGTTTCTTTGACCATCTTGATTAAAGTTTGGAACTACTAGGTACATAATCTGTAGGTGGTCTATCTGCTCATGTGGCAAATGTATTTGGTGTTTCTTCTATGATTCTCTTAATATACAAACTTTGGTCTTCATCTCATAAATTGTAGGACCTAAAGGATATCAGGGAGAGAAGGGTGCTCTGGGGCAAGGCAAAGAAGGACCCTCAGGACTTCCAGGTGTAATAGGTCAGCATTTTTTGTCATAGGACCACTGTAATAATAAATATCTTCTGGTTCTTAGGTTTTCATATATGTTATAGGTCAAACAGGAACAGAAGTTTTTGGAAATCCTGGACCTATAGGCTCTACTGGTATACCTGGTCCTCCTGGAGCTACTGGGATCCCTGGCCATCATGGACCTCCTGGAGTAGCAGGGGACTGTCATTCAGCTCCATGTTATCTAGGTACTTTCACCAAAGAAAAACCAATTACGGCTTCCTATGGATACTACAGTCTTGTATCTCTTTGTATGATCACTTGTTCTGGTAGTCATGAAAAATTTGTCAAATTGCTAATACTGGAGGTGACATTGTTTTTTCTATTTTTCCTCCCATTATTAACATCAGTTTTTCAGACATTTAGTCACTGGGGCCTAGTTGGTTTTCCTGTCCATTGGTTTAAACAGTAACTTACATATTAATTCTTATATCATACATCAATAATGCACATGAAAATAAGCAACTTTGTAATATATCTTATCAAAGAAATCTGCTTCTTCCCTTTCCTGGAATGGTCTTTTACTCTAAGTTGATGGGTAAAATCGGTATTTAGTATAAACAGATTTTCCCATTAGTGAGGTAGGAGTTGACAGTTGCTGCTCATGTGATTCAATGGAAAGTGGAGGAGATAGAGGCAGACAGACATTATTCTGCAAGTTCCACTGACCTGACAGTTAAACTTTATATATTGAATTCAATTGGACAAGGATAGAGGGGAAATCAAAGTTGTCACCATGATAAATATCAACTGATCTCTTTCCATCTCAATCCAAATCTTCCATGCATCCGAACCTTCCTGGATCATTCAGACAGTCTTGGATTTAAGAGGCTGCCACACCGTTCCAGGAGGTCATTGGCATGTCCCTCTTTCAACAGTATCTGTATCCTTAGAACACAGATGCAGTTAAATATGCTCCAACATTCACCTGTAAAGCTCAGCGCAGGAGGAACAGATACAACATTGAATGGAGATCTCTTTAATTCGCCAGAGGAGTGGTGGGGCACAATACCAAGGTACAATGGGGACATCATACTGTGTGGATGGAACAATGGGGGCATCATAATGTGTGGAGGAAACAATGGATGCAACGTACTGTGCTGGAGGAGACACTGAGTGCATTATAATTCATGTGTGTGTGAGGGCAATGTGGGGGCATCTGTCTATGTGCAGGGACACTGGGCGCATCATGCTGTGTGGATGGTACTTTGTGGAGGAAGTCATACTGTATGGAGGGGACAATGGGGGCAACATTTTGTGTTGGGAGAATACTGGGGCATCGTACTGTGGGAGGAAGGCACGGTGGGCATCATATTGTTTGTATCTGTGGGAGAGCAATGTGGAACATCTTTCTGTGTGGAGGGACATTTGGGGAATTATACTGTTTGTATGTGTGGGAGGGCAATGTGGGGCCATATTTCTATGTTGGGGATACTTGAGCCCATCACACTGTGTGGAACGGACAACAGGGGCATCATACTGTGTGGCGAGGACAGTGGAGACATCATTCTGTGTTTGGAGCATACTGGGCGCATCATACTGTATGTGAGGAGAGACTGTTTATGTGCATGGGGACAATGTGGGACATCTGTGGGGGAACACTGGGGGGATCATACTCTGTGTAAGGGTCAATGAGGGCATTATATTGTGTGGAGGAGAAAATAGGGCATCATTCTGGAGGAGGATTCTGGGGGCATTGTACCATGTAGGGTAGACACTAGGAGCATTATACTGTTTATATGCATGATAGAGCAATGTGGGGGTGTTTTTCTATGAGGGGAGACATTCATACTGTGTGGAGGGGACAATAGCACATCATACTGTGTGGAGGTGACAATGGGTGCAATATTCTGTCTTGCAAGGATACTGGCTGTCATTGCACTGTGTGATGCCCCCATACACAAACAATATGATGCCCCCAATGTGGGGGCATCTTTCTGTGTAAAGGGACAGTACTGAAGACAATGTAGTGCCCATTATACTGTATGGAGGACTATGTTTTGCTCATAATACTGTATGGAGGACTATGTGGTGCCCATAATACTGTATGGAGGACTATGTGGTGCCCATAATACTGTATGGAGGACTATGTGGTGCCCATAAAACTGTATGGAGGACTATAGTGTCTGATCTAAAATGAAAGGTCTGCAGTCACCCTGTGTGACTGCAGACTTTAAATCCCCCCAACGCACGCACTTTGTGTGGCAAGGATTCACTGGTTTCTGAGGTATTGTAGAATTTACAATAGATATCACTCATGTAATGTAAGAAGTAAGTGAAATCTTTAGCATTGTACTATACCTATATTTCTTATCTGTGCATCATGAATCGAGGCATGTGTTAAAGAGGCCCACGGAGACTCTTTTGGCCCACGGAGACTCTTTTGCACGGGGGCCCACGAAAACCTGGAGCCGGCCCTGCGCATATATCTTAATGAATGTGGTGCATCTTACTGCATCGTACAAAATATGAGCCTTGGATGAATCGGTGCCTAAGTTTTACACCACCTATTATTTGGCCTACTTTGTTTCAGAAATGTGTGCCACAATTTTGGCGCATTGTGTCACACGTCAAACCATGTCTTCTTTCCGATAAGCCCCATCCCTTTCAATGAGGCTATGCCCATTAGCCCCGACTAGGCAGGTTGGCCTTATTTTCAGAAAAGGTTTGTGGCTTGACATGCTACACAATGCGCCAAAATTGTGGCGTACATTTGTAAGTAAACTAATAAGTGTTGTAAACGTAGGTTCCAATTCATCAAGACAGGCATTATACATCTGGTGGAAGTCACAAAAGACAGTTTTTTTGGAACAAATTAGGCTAGCTTGATAAATATTGCCCTTTATGTGCAGCCTGACTTTTAGTTGATCATCACATTTCTCCTTTTTTTCTCTAGGTGTTCAGGACCCAAGCTTTATTCCCTGAATCCACTGTGTCGCTTTTTTTTTAGGATGGATGAACATATATTTGTCTTGAGGAGCTCCATCTACAACCAAGACTACTTTCTTGAAGTTGGGAGTTCAGTCTTTAGCTTGTATTTCATCATAAATGATGACCTTTTTGGGTTTAGGTAAATATGCTATGACTGCCATGAAAATAGGATCAAGGGATAATCTAATATGACCAAAGAAACGTTAAAAATGCTTATAGATTGTAGAAGACTAGGAAAATATATTTTCTTTCTTCCGAGAGTGCCTTCCTGTTTAGGAGTTGTCTATGGTATTGCAACGCAGCTTGATGTGAAGAAAGCAGAGCTGAAATGCAACTCACACCTGTAGTTAAATGTGGCGCTATTTTAGGAGGACAGCAGCCATGTTTTTCTAATCCTGTAGAACCTCTTGAAGAGAGGCGTGATGTTTCTTCTGTATGTAGAGGTGTGCTGGTGGCTTCCTTTTTATCTTACATTATATTATTAGGTTTATGTATCTTCTATTATCTTTAACTGAGCATAATGTCTTCATCTAAGGCATCGATCATGACTTATGCACTAAAACCGCTAATATTTATTATGTTACATGTAAGCTAATAAATTTGCCAAAATACCAAGACAACCCATAGGCGACAGAAAGGCCAATCAACATCCCACACTACAGTATTTCGATTATGCCATGTCTGATGTTTTCAAACCTAACTGCAAAAATGTAGAGATATTGACTAAAGATTGCTAGAAGGAACTGAATTTTGTTAAAATCAGCGCCACTCTTGTTTAAGGGCTAGGTCTGGTAATGCGGATCAGTGCCATTGACAAGTTAAGTATTTTAATATTTTAATGTTGACTTAAATCATCAACATATACACAATAAAATACTAAAATTGGTATTATAGTAAGGTGGGAAATATGTCAATGAAGACAAGAATCTGTGCAAATGCTCTTCAAACCTGATTATTCTTCACAATAAAATTATATTTTGAATATACTTCAGTTTCTTTTAAAGCTGGCATGTGTTTCAATTACAAGTGCTTCTCACTAAATTAGAATATCATCAAAAAGGTAATTTATTTCAGTTCTTCGATACAAAAAGTGAAACTCATATTATATAGAGTCATTACACACAGTGTTTATTTCTGTTAATGTTAATGATTATGGTTTACAGCCAATGAAAACCCAAAAGTCATTATCTCTGTAAATTAGAATATTTAACAAAAATCACCTGCAAAGGCTTCCTAAGCGTTCAAAAAGGTCCCTTAGTCT
>VIAB01002343.1:33353-47348 GCA_009801035.1 Oophaga pumilio
GTAATCGCGACGATCTTCGTGGCGATACACCCATGACAGTGTGAAAGAGCCCTAAGGGAGAGCATTCAGTCATTCACGAGATAAATCTCAGGATTGCCCATAAAATGCTGCCGACCAACAAACATTGAAGGAATTTATATTTCTTATGCACAACAGTACCAGCACGACCAGAAGGTCCTGCTCACTCTACTGACACTCTCGTAGTGGCACATCAGAAGATGCTAGTAATGGGGCCTGGAAGATCAGATGCTCCTCTGATGCCCTAAATGAAAAGCTTATGACACCATTTTATAGTCTGATATATAACTGAATGTAAAATTCCAACCTAATTCTTATAATACCGTACACCTCTGAGAGCATAAAAGACCTGCAATTAGAGAATCAGTAGGGGGTTCACGCTGGAGAGATTGTCATATCTTGGTAGACGTTATGCCCCCATGAAGTAACAGTAAGTAAACATAGCATTCGGCATTGATACAGTATAAAAACACGTTTAGTATTTAAATGATTTTAATGCCCGTCGTGCTACACTTCTCTTTGAAGCACGTTGCCTTGAAGAGATTGCTTTTTTTAATTACACAAAAAGACAGAAAACACGCTGAGAGCAACTAAAGAACACAGATCTCTTTACACCGGTAAAGTGGTTCACTATGCAAATGACAGGGCTTTGTTATCTACAATAAAAGTTTAGGAAACTTTGCAAACAGTCTTATGTAAATGGATTCTATATTCTTATGTGTCTGTATGGTTACAGACTACAAACAAACACTGAGTGTAGTTTTTATAAAAGTCCCTGACTTTCAAAGCCTACTACTCGGACAACCTCTTCTCGATCTATATGTTTGCCCCCAGTAAAATAATAACACATATGCAACGCCGTTCCAGTGGTATCAGCACTGGCTCTACTGGCAATCGTGTGACATTGATAAGTCATGCGATCCCTAAGGCCAATTAGTGGCCACTTTTCTTTCCCCGCCTTTGGCCACATCACATACAGTACATCCGGAGGAAGTGAGAGCCGCTGCTGCCCACACCACTGATTGAAAAAAAAAACCCAAAAAGGAGTATAAACCCTATAGCAAGTAAATAGTAATAGTACATGTAAATATCATGGGGGACTTAACGTTATTTTGATCAAAAGTGCACAAAAGCCATCCCATGACCAGATGCACCCATCAGGGCGGTCCTAACCTGCATAGCTTCCCATGGATGGGGGTCCCAGTCGGACCCATGTACTGCTCTGCCCTTATTCACACTGACGTCTTTTGACAGATGGTAAGGTTTTAAAACTAGAGACAGGTTAGGACAGTCCCAGTGGGTACGCCTTGTCGTGATGAGACGGCTTTTATGCCCGCTTGATCAAAATAGCGTTAACTAAGTACCCTATGTTACTTACATATACTATTACTATTTACTTGCTGTAGGGTTTATACTCTTTTTTATTTCTTGGGTTTTGTCTTTGAAATGGCCACAGTACGAACTTTTGCAAGCAGCCCACTAAGTGACACATCGCCGGATTCAGGGTCTCTGTCTCTACAAGATGATGATCTCCCAAGATCCTATCCCAATAAGTAGTAGGTGTAATAATAATAATATTAGCAAATACCTCTAATTAGAAACGTAGTATAGTTTTTTTTCTGATTCGCTATGTCTCTTTCCTGATGTGCAGGCATTGCAGAACCTTAGGTTTCCATGGTTACAATCACTAGCAACTAGATGTCACTTCATCAGTGGATGTAACCATGGATACCTAAGGTCCTGCAATGCCTGCACATGAGGAAAGAGACATAGCAAATCTGAAGAACTACAGTTGTGCTCAAAAGTTTACATACCCCGGCAGAATTTTTGCTTTCTTGGCCTTTTTTGCAGAGAATATGATTTATAACATCTGAACTTTTTCTCCACTCATGGTTAGTGGTTGGGTGAAGCCATTTATTGTCAAACTACTGTGTTTTTCTGATTCGCTATGTCTCTTTCCTCATGTGCAGGCATTGCAGTAACTTAGGTATCCACAGTTACGACCACTAGCAACAAGCTAACTGTCACTTTATCAGTGGACGCAACCATGGATACCTAAGGTCCTGCAATGCCTGCACATCAGGAAAGAGACATAGTAAACCAGAAGAACTATACTACCTTTCTAATTAAAGGTATCCACTAATATTATTATACCTACTACATATTGGGATAGGATCTTGGAGACGGGAATACCCCTTTAAAGGGAGCTTACTGCCTTTTTGGCCCCCAATTCAAACAGTTTGCGTTCTTAATTCCTCTTAACTCACCCACCACTATGTCTTTGTGTTGTTTTGTATTGTTTTAACTTATATTTAATAAGAAGCTAAAATCTAATTATTCTTACAACTACCTTGATTTTTTTTTCTAGTATGAGCAATAAACACATACCCCGGAAGCTATACTATTTGTATGCAAGTTTTATATCCATTCTTTGCATTTATATTTTAACATATAAATGCAAACAGCATTGAAGAGTCTATTTTACCAGGAGTCGCTGCGACTGACAGTATCAAGCCATGTACACTGCATCTCGCAAGCAGGGATATATTATGCCTTTTGGCAGATTTAATAAATAGGGATTAAGGCCACATCAAAACTCTTCAGGCAAAACGTGTTTCTCCGCACTGAAGGGCAGATCAGATACCGGTAATATGTTTCTGTAAATCTCACACCAAACATACTGGGGATATGAGAGTGTAGTATTTCTCCTATAACAAAGCAGACAAGGACACATCAACATGAATTATTTATCGATAGTACCTGCTTTGTGAAACATCTCTAATAGCTCTTGTCGAAGTGATTTTTCCAGGTTGAAATAGTTATTATCTTCATCAGGATTCTGGAGGAATAGAGGGATGTGCTGCAAAACGATAACTCGCCGGCACGGGCGCTGTTTGGCTATGGCCAGCTGCTCGGAAAGCCACTTGTCTTGATTCTCCTTCTGTTCGGGGCACTTCGATGCGTCGAAGAACAACTGTGTATTTAAGACTAGAAAGAAAACTCCACCGACCCAGAAAGAGAAGTAGTCATCTCCCCAGTTGTTGCAGTAGGCCTGTATGGTCTCAGGGGTTGGTGCGTTGCCTATGTCATGGTTTCCACTGACAAACACCATTGGGATGTCAGGGTTGGTCTTCAGGAGGACGGCTTTCAGATCACGTTCTTGGGCTTCTTTCCACTCAATTCCTAAGAATATAAACCAAAATTAGAATCATCATCTAAAGTGTTGAGGGAACTACATCGATAAAAGCAATTTACTTTACCATAAGAAGATCAAATAATCTAAAGTTATTCACAAACAAGGCAACCTCGGTATTTCAGAAAAAAGACCTCAGAAACAGTCGGAATTCACATCCCAAGACATTTATAGCATATCCACAGAACATGTCAAATATCTACAGGTTTGGGCCCACCCTGGTCAAAATCACTGTTATTGCGAACAGTTAAGCAAGTTAATTATAAAATTACTCATGGACATTGAATGAATGAATGAATGAATGTCCAAACCCAGTGATTTCAGCTAATCCATGTGTGTGGGGTTTTCCTGACTTTACTCCGAAGCCATTCATGGATTTCACTGCACCCCATGCTCGGTTTTACGGAAGATGAGCTGCACCAGACGTGTATGGCAGCGGCTTATATGACTCTCCACATTCAGAACACACTCATGCTCATCTGAATAGACATGTCCTGTATATGGCAGGGTCGGGAGCAATAGCAGATGGCAAAACGATGGTGGGCACTATTACAGTGCAGGAAAAAGATACAAACCTACTGTCAAGGGAATCTGTCGCCAGGATTTTGCTACCCCATCTCAGAACTGCATGATGTAGGGGCTTAGATTCTCGTTCCAGTAATGTATCACTTACTTTATTGGTTGCTGTAGTTTTTTTTATCTGCTGATCTACTGGTTCTATGAAAGCTGAGCTCTGTATAACTCCACCCCCAAACTTCTGATTGGCTGCTTTCTGTGTACACTTTTGCTAATGGAGATAGCTGCCAATCAGTGGTGAGGGCGGGGTTAGACTACCTGGCAGTAGGCCAAGTAGTCCTCTAGTGATCATCTCCTGCTGATAAAATAGTGATTTTATAACTACACTAAGCAGCACAGTAAGTGACACATCGTTGAAATCAGGGTCTCTTTCTCTACATTATGCTGCTCACAGATGCTCCAGAAAGTGTCCCTGGTATTGCAGCTGCAATATCAGACAATTTTAATCTATAGTGCCCAATGTCTTTTTAGTGGAAAACAGAGTCGGTGCAGGCAATTCTTATTGTGAGGGCCCGATCAAACATCGTCTCGAAACTCAACATCATGGATCCAACAGTAGTGTAAAAAAAAAAAAATAGATAAATCGTTCGTGGTTAAGGCCTCTTTCACACATCAGTTTTTCAGCGTCAGGCGCGATGCGGCGTCTCGCCTGATCGACGGATCCGGTTTTTGAAATGTAAAACCGGATTCAACGGATCCGGTTTTTGGCCGGATTATTCTAATGGATCCGGCGGAAAACCGGATCCGTCTCATACGGTGTATCCGTTTTTTGACGGATTACGCCGGATCCGGTATTTAAAAACGCCCTTTTTGGGGTTTAAAACATGATTGGCTACTGAAAACCTATATATACACTGTTCCTGTATATACCTATATATACACTGTGGGCTGGGCTACAAAACCAAAACCAGACTAAAAAAAAACGGATCCGGACGCTGGATCCGTCAAAGACCGGATCCGGCGCATTGCGGCACTCATAGACTTTCATTGAAAAAAAAAGCCGGAAGCGCCGAGACAAAAAATGTTACATGAGACGTTTTTTCCAGACGCCGGATTGAGACCAGACGCCGGTCCGCGATCCGGCACCAATGTTAGTCTATGGTAAAAAAACGGATCCGGTTTTATTTTTTTACCGGATCCGGTTTTCAGAAAACATGCCGGAACTCGCCTGATTGAAAAAACCTGATGTGTGAAACAGGCCTTACTGTAATTTTACTTTTATCCAAGCTGTTGAAAATATAGTCTTGCGAGATATAAAAATGAAACAAAATCAAAATGCTGAGAAAGAGCATTTCCAAGCACGATTCCCTTTACTTGCCAATAAAAGAAGACAGAGCGCTAACAAGGCATAATAGAAATGGCGCTGAAACCAAGAAAAATCGCTCTGAAATCCTGGTTCCTATTGGCCTGCCATGCGAGGTCTCAAGCTTGAGCGTTATTAAACTAGCTTTCTTGAAGCATTTTTCTACATTCTGAAATACTCTGGTGTCCGGTTAGCCGCCTGAATGTGCACATTATTGGTTCACCTTGTGCTGTGAAAATAACCTCCATGCTTCATTTCAGCAGCTCCTCGCCACAGAATCCACACATGCTCTTCAAAAAAGTATTGCTTCATTTATCACTCCCACCATCACTTAACGCTATTATATTAACTGAGGATGATAGAGGGAAGATAACAAAAAAGTTTGGAGAAACTTTAGACGGCTGAAGTCTACGCAGAGTTGGAGATATGCCACAGGAAAGGTCACTTCACTTAGAAAACAAGGAGAAAAATAAACTTCATTGGTAAAAGATCACTGCCGCGTCATGAGCTGGATTTCCAAAACATTAACTTATTTAGAATTTTTCCCTATAAAAAGCTAAAAACCTAATTTTTTTTAAAAAATTACATTGTATTGCCTCTACTGCCAAATGAAAAAAGGCCAAAATGTCCTACTAAAGAACTTGATACTAAGGGGTTATCAGGGACCTTTTTTTGGCTATACGGCTAAGAAATTAGTTGCTAGCCTCCTGCCTACTCTCCCCATGACAATGTGTTCACAAACCACTCTTGCCGGTGATCCTCCGGCTTCCAAGGAGGTCACATTGATAGAGCAGCTCTTTGTCTTCCACTTTGCTCTGTTGATGGCTGATGCCATGCTGATTGACAGACAACTCCCTGCAGCCTACCTGCGGGGAGCCAGCTGTCAATTAGCATGATGTCAGCAGTGACGCCCTTTTGACAGAGAAAACACGAAGAAAAAGAGCTGCTCTGCTAACATGTGGTCAAATCACACCAGAGATTTGCTGCCTCAGCTGGAAGAGATCATTGGGGGCAAAACAGGCAGATAGTTAGCATCTACCTGTCAGAAAGTTCTTATCCCCATAGCTAAAAAGACCTAGTCCAAGATAACCTCATTAACTACGGCCATGGCCTCTTATAGCACAAGTTTGTCAATTTTTTACACCAGTGTTGTCCTACTAAATGAATTACACTCAGTGAAGAGCCTCTCATAAGGTATCTATTCTCCTTGTGAAGATCCAATTACTAAAGATTGTTTATGAGGATTGTCGAACAAATAAAGTACATTTTACAATAATAATTTCCACAATTGGATGCTTAAAAAAAAAAAGTTCCTGTGCTGAGATAATCTTATAAATGTGCCCCTGCTGTGTAATGGTCTGGTCATACCACAGCTCCTGGGCGGGGGAGAAAGCAAAAAAGAGTATACAGACAGGACAGAATGGGGTCAAGGTAAAGCATTGTTTAAAAACAGGCGGGGGAAACTGCAGCCCCTAGTACACTAAGGGACACATCGCTGGAATCTGTGTCTCTATCCCTACCTCATGCTGCTGTTAGATTACATAACAAAAATCTGCTGACAGATTCCCTTTAAAGATGCTCTCCAGATTGGAAAACTATAACCTAACAGTAGCAATACTCATCTTACCAATGCTCTACTGCTAAACACACAGACTGGAGCCCTAACCAGCTCTCGTCTAGCTATATTGTGTCTAGCTATATTGTGTCGACACCACTAAGATTACAGTTACAGCCAGTGATTGACTGCAGAAGTCACGGGTCATGTCAACACATGACTGCCGAGCCAGGAAGAACAGACACTGGCTTGGCTCAGTGGGACATGTGTAGGAGGAACATTGCTTTAATTATTTTACACTATTCAGAACTTTTTTTTAAATAGTTGGGAGGAAGACCCCTTTCACGGGAATGACAGCACCACGAGTTAGGGACAAAGACCCCAATTCCAGTGATGTATCACTTAGATCACTGGTGGTAGCAGTTATGATAGAGTCTCAGCTTCCCCAGCTGCAGATGTAGCTGCCCACACCACAGCTTTCTGAGTACAATGTATAGTGACAGTGAGTTGCTAATCAGTGCTGGGGGTGAGGTTGGACTAGGGGGCACGAGGCCAGTTGTTCTCTAATGATAATATCCTGCTGATAAAACACTGATTGTATTGAAACAGTAAAACACAGCCCAGTAAGTGACACATCGGTGTAATCAGTGTCTCTGCTCCTACATTACGGTGCTCTCAGATCACATAGAAAAACGTACTGACATATTTTTCGTAATCTACTAATATTGGACATCTGGAAGAAGACAAATATATTTTCGAAGTGTGCTGAATGTAAATGTTCAGTCCAATGAAGTAACGGGCAACTATCTGGTCACTTGGATGGAAATGGTGTTGAAGTTTGTTGGATCCTTCCCTTTCTGAAATGCTATAGTCACAGACAAATATGAATAAAACGGAAGGTCAATGGACCATCAGCAACGCCATTGCCTATAATGAGAGCCAGCTACAACTGCCTTTGGCTGATGACCACTACGGATTGTCTTGCCAAGAGCACGCAATCTTACAACTGCTTTCCGAACAGTTTCCACAACCGTTGCCTGACAAATCAGCGATGGCCAATGACTCCATAATGGAGTATTATTTTAGATGAGTACACATTCTATGGACGGACATGTCATGCTTTATAGGAGACCTGCAGAGACAACACACATCCCTTTCCAAGTTTACCATTCGTGCATTACATTTACCCAAGGAATTCTTTACTATTCGCCCATCATGCAACTTAGTCATGCAATAAATTGAAAGACGGCATAAGCCAAGAAAGGGATGTGAGCATTTGGTTTAGCAGATAATGTGAAAGCCCCTCTGAGGACAGGCATGTTTTCCGCATGCCGCAGGAAGTCAGGCAGAAAGAGCACTTGTGGCCAATATGATAAAGAACCAATGGAAACACCATAGGGACGGGAGAGTTATCAGTAATCTCTGATTACTAGGCAAACAGCCCCGTGTATGCACCGTCTTGTGTCCATGAACCAATGATAATGTATCGTGAGCCGCATAAAGGACGATTCCATGATTTCTTATTAAAAAATGAGAACCTCGCCTTTCATACGCAAAAATTAGAGATTTGGGGTCACTAGCGTCAAAAATTAGCCACGAGGCCCCCGGAGACACAAACTCATGATAAGAACACACCAAAAAAAATACAATTCTGTTTGTTAGAGATTGAACAGAAAAGGGAAACAAGTAGTTGCATTTCCCCAATAGCGATATAGTTGAGCTACTCTTTGACCTTATTGTGAAAGGGGGTTTCTGGTTTCCGAAAATCCCTGTTCCAAAACTGTGTTTTGCTTAAAGAGCTCCGGTCGGCAGGATTTTGCTAAGTAAATGCAGACGTGGAAATATGTTATACTGACTGAAATGATAACTGTTTCAAAGAAATCCGTTTTGTGGATTTTGCTTACTCTGCATTTTACATTTTCTTGTAATCGTATCTTCGTGCTTCGGGAAGAGACTGGGAAGTAGGGGGGTCTTCAGCTCTGCTCCGGCCCCTCCGCTGCCTATGGGGTCTTGATCTTCCCATTTTACATTACGCACCTGCGCCATCCTAGTTGGGCGCAGATCGATTTCATGATGGCTTCGGTAAACTGGAGATCAATCGGATACTCTGCACTGGATCCCGAGAGGACAAGCAAAGAATTATTTTTATTTATTTAATTTTTTTTAAAACAAACCATAGCCTGAAGACAGGTTTTCCTAAACCGGAGTACCCACGTAAGGGCTTGTGGAGTCGGCGTCCTTCAGGAAAATGCTGGCGGTGTTTATCCTGAAGGGTCTTCTTTGGTGACTCTCTGGTGGTTTTTTCTTTGTCCGCCACGGTATTTTTTCTCATGAAACCATTCCCTGAAGCATGGTCAGGCCACTTATTTTACCCGATTTCAAAGCTTGAAGTGATTAAAAGAAGATCAATAAGAAGGAACATGATCGCCGTGACATTGTATTGCCCACGTTCTCTCTCGTTGGCATTCATTCACGCTTTTTCAGCCAGGTTCCAGGTGGAATTCGCCTGAAAAAGACGTTGTGTGGAAATATCCCAAGTGCGCTAAATAGTTAAAGGATAGGTCATTAGTTTCAGATTAGGGAAGATTCGACAACCGGAACCCAAACGACCAGGTTTATAGGCCATAAGCAGCCAATCATCTGTCTACAAGCTAAAAATACAACAGAAAACTCATTAAAATCCTATACGGCACAATATATTACTTGGCCGTGTGCGCAATCTGGGAGAACAAACAGAAGAAATGACAAAGACGTTCACAAGGTTTTTTTTTATATTAGCAATGAAGTATTAAATCCTATCCACAATGTAACCCTTTAAGGACCTGGGGGTCCAAAATAAACAGAGCCAACATGCCCCGCAATGCCCTATGCATTTAACGAATTAGGATTATATAATTATTGATTATGAGATGTTAAGTGCGTTAGTTACGTCACAAAGATGCCGGTGTATATGAACACTGGGAGGGCTGGTGGTAGAGCCAACATCTTGTAACGAGCCGGCTTTGCAAGTTATCAAATTCACTACATTTTAGTTGCTGAAATGAACATGTCGCTGATTGTGAAAAGAAGTCATTTTAGAAGCAGAAGGAAAATGTTTAAAAGTTTGTAGAAAATTGCAACATGTGCACGGTTTGTGACCACACTTAAGGTATGTGCACAAGGTGGCTTTTTCAGACGGGTTTTCGTGTGAATACAAAAAAGCACTGGATAAATATTAAAAATAATGAACATATGTCAAAAAGACTTGAGTGCCTGTTCTATCTCTTTTTAAAGGAGTTATCCACTAACTCTGACTTCCTCTCCTAAATTACCGTACTATATTCCCACCATGTAAAATAGAAACAACCTACACTCGTCTAAGGTACGTTGCTCCAGCGATGTTGGCATTGGGTCTCTCGTGACATTATAATCCTGCTAAGTTTGCTGCACTGTCACTTTCTTCGGACGTAATCGACAACCGGAAAAAGTGAGAGAGCAACATCAGTTCTGACTTCCTCCACATTTCAGTTGGGCCCGAAGGAATTGAGAGTGAAAGGGCTCTTATTGGCTGCAGGGCTCACGTGACATAACGTCATGTGAGCCCTGGGAGACGTGGTGCAGACATTGCTGGAACGGCGTTGGTACTGGAAAAGAGCACAAGCTGTGTTCATTATACAGTATATGGCGGAAGACAGTAATTGAGATAGGATTGTACAAGTAGTGGACAAGCCCCATCACTAACTGCTTCAGACTTCGAAAGCTGTGAAGCGAAGACGTGAGCTCATCATTCTTCAGAAAGGCATTTCATTTCTTCACGTAGAAAACCTTCACGGTATCATGATACAAGACTGGAATGCATTTTTCCACGATGGAACAGATAACATTAAAATCTGGTGAACTTCTAGTTGAAAAAAAAATGTGATCAAATTGAGATTTATTTTCATTGCATAACAATAATTTAAGGAGATGTGCATTTACAACCATGCTTTACTCGTCGTGAGGACCAGTTTTAAGAACCCCTATTAGCCAACCTCGACTCATACTAAGCTACAGCTCATATTCATTTTTGTGGCGTTCAACCCATAACAGATGCTGTATTGGATCAGATTTGCTGGTATGAGGCGGATGACAAAATGCGGCAAAGATGGTTGTGTTATTCGTGGTTGATTTTGAAAGATTTCAGTTTCCACATTGAGTGACTATGTTAACTCGCAAGCAACATAAATCCAAAAACTCAATTTCTTTTATAGCTCAATCATATTAACCCATCAACTGTAAATTCATGGGATTATTATTTAGAAAAGATTTTGTATGGCCGCAAAAGGGACACTCCAAATGTGGACTAAATCATCAATGCAACCTATCATCTTTCAGTTGCTGTGCACCATAGTCACAAATTTTCACCAGTCAGTGTCTGATGTACATTTCTTTTGCTATTTACGCCATTTTTGTGGATGATGGAGTCGTTTTGCCCTACCATTGGTGAGATCAAAGTATTGGCACCTAATGAGTTAACATTACTTAAGTGGGTGTTTTCAGACAGTTTTCACTTGGGGCGTGTACTTCTCCCTGAGTTCCTATCCGATAGCACCCAATTGGACTTGTAAAAAAAAACAAATAACTAATTACGTCGTACCAATACTTTGATTGATAATATCTCTGCATCAGAGGCATGAAATTAAAAATAACAAAAAAAAATGCTTTATTCTGCTCTGCAGCTAACATTATCCATGAGTAAGTGCAAAAGAGTCAGGTCTGGATTAAGAGCGGTCAGCTCGAAACGCATAGACCTGTGTCCCCTCCCCCCCATTTTTTTCACTTGTTCTTGTTGATATGTTTTATTCTTATATTTTTTAGTATTATAATTAAAAGTCATGTTTTAATATTTCAGACCATGTTGGATGCTGGAATTTTTTTTTCATGTTTGCCAACATCTATTTTGGAGGTCTGTGGACACACAGAGAGGTGAGCTACAAGAGGTAGGGCCCATCCTGATTGTTTTGGTGGGATGGCTTTCATGCTTTTTTGATCAAAACAGTGTCAACAAAGTAGCATATGCTTTTTACATGTACTATGGCTATTTACTTACAACAGGGTATTTGCTCATTGTTTTTATCTTAGGTTTTGTCTGTTAATGGCCACAGTGTGACATTGTACTTATAGCAACAAGTGTGGCGGCTCATTTCTTTGGTTTTACTTTAGTGTTTTGCAATTTGTACATACAGGGCTGCGCATCCTGTCAATATAGCTTTCTATGGGCAGGTGCAAAACAGTCAGACCTGGGTCCTGCTCTTGCCCCGTCTATTTTGAGGTCCGGCTGACACATAGCGATCTGAACTACAAGAGTTAGGGTCCAATCCTGATCGAGCGATTGAGTATACCTTGAACATGGAATATATGTTGAACACTTTAGAACATGTTTTTGATTTGCATTTTTCATTTTACAGGAGGAAATGTGATATTTTACCATATCAGCCATTTCTGGAAACGTTGCCTCTTCCTTATCAAGCTGTAACGCAGATGTTTCCCTCACCATTGGCCATTTTAATACCATGTAATCTAGTTCTGAAACAAAAACTTCCTGTATCTGAAGCCTGGATAAATGCGTTTGTTGATCCGTTCTACAGACGTACATCCCTCAGTATCCAAGTTGCCGCACAATATCCGATTAAAGTGTAACACGTCAACCACCCAAGGCTACGCAGAGATTTTAATGAGATGTCATGCTTGATAACAATCCCTCATACTTCTTATTACTATGCCGTGCAAGGGAGAAAGGTTTGCTTTTAAATATGACAACTTCACCTTAATTCATCCCTCCTGGCTTTTACATCATGCACAGGAATAAAAAAAAAATAAAAAAATCTTTGTTGCTTTGTTTTAAAGGACAATGACACTTGTCAGGAGTGATATGAATATGTTTATAGGATAAAGGGTCAAAAGTAATTGCAAAACTGTGATCTCTGCCAAACTTAACAGGCTTATCACGAACTCATTGAGAAGAGGGTGAGGTCACCTCTACAAATGATGCCCGTAGACACAGCTGTCCATTAGTTTAAAGAAGATTCAGGTTTGACCTTTATTCTTTCTCAGCTTGCAAGGCTCATAAAGAAATCAGTCATTAAAAAGGGTCATCTGGGACTTTTACATTGATAGCCTTTCCTTAGGCCAGGTCATAAATATCTGATCCGTCAGGGTGTGACACCCGGCAACCCCACCGATCAGCCGTTCCAGGTGCCGGAACCGGGTACTGCATATTCGCCCCTACTATGCATATGCACCCCCACCGATCAGATATTGATAACCTATCCTAGGGCTAGGTCAATGTAAAAGTCCCAGACAACACCTTTAACTTAGATAGCTGCTAACTGCAATAGGAAGACCGCTTTCATTCTTTTTGGAGGGAGCTACTGTGCATACCTCTTTGCCAAGAGAACATTACCTGGTCTAAAAGTCTCCCTTTACAATGAAAACTGTACCTTACACCCATATCACAGGCCTCTTACCAAACCAACCCATACCCTGCGCCAAGGAGCAAAACCTCTGAAATAATTGTGCAACTGTGGATCAGATCAATAACACTTAATAGAAAGAGGGGTAAAGTGGGAAAAATTTTGCCCTTTTAAGTGGTTTACTAAACACTTTATACCCTAATCATCAGGGCTTTGGAGTCGGTATAAAATGGACCGATTCCTAAAATATATAATACGTTGGGTACAGTAGTACAATGCAGGATGTGATGGAAATTTTTTCATATAGATTTGGGAAAGTTATGAAATGTCCTATAAATGTCTGTTCTGTTCCTGATCTGAGGATCTCGTCGGCTTTTAGGTGAGATGAATCTGTGCTGCACTTTATGCACATGCTCAGTAGTGACCAGGGCTGTGGGGTCGGAGTCATGGAGATGAATCTGTGCTGCACTTTATGTAAATGCTCAGTAGTGACCAGGGCTGTGGGGTCAGAGTCATGGAGATGAATCTGTGCTGCATTTTATGTACATGTTCAGTAGTGACCAGTGCTGGAGAGTCGGGAGTCAGGGAAATTGAGGAGTCGGAGGTTTGGCTTACCGACTCCACAGCCCTGCTAATCTCTATGGTGGTCATGCCTGAGCATTATATTACACTCACTGGCCCTGAATCATCAAGAATGTCATTTTTCACGCCGATCTTGATAAAGGTGCAGGGTGCAGTGCAAGTCTTACGCCAGCCAGGGATAAATTTATCGAGCGGAGGTCGTCATGTCCCGGCCAGGCTCGCTTACTTAGTTGGAGCAGGGCAAAAATGGGTTGAAAACTCCAAAAGTTGTAAAATCTTTGAGCAACTTCACCTCGCACAAAAATTTTGTGACTTTTCAAAGCTTTTTAGGACATAC
>VIAB01002343.1:84022-100240 GCA_009801035.1 Oophaga pumilio
CTCCCTATCACCGCCATAACTCAGCACACACACACAGACACACAACAAAGCATCACACACACACCACAGCAGACACATTCAGCACACACACACAGACATACACCACAGCGGTCACACACACCACAGCGACCACACTCAGCGCACACACACACACCACAGCAGCTTCACTGGCACAGTGGCCGCACTCACCTCTCCGCGCGCCGGCAGCTTCCTTCCTCTCTCAATTCCTCTCACACATTGAGCGGCGCTGACGGTCGCAGCTGGATGACATCATCTTTCAGCTGCTCAATGTGTGAGGCAGGAAGCTGCAGTCAGGGACCAAAGATGAGGCGAGGCCGCGTGCCAGCTGAGAGGGCTCTGCGTGCCCTCTCTGGCACGCGTGCCATAGGTTCGCCATCACTGCCTTAGGGTGAAGGGTACCCAGGGTCCAGATCCATCGTGACTCGAGTTGGGCCAACCTCTGTGAGGTTTTCCCCCCTCGAGCCGTGACGTCCACAGAATCAATACCCCTC
Organism: Oophaga pumilio; assembly: GCA_009801035.1. Lineage (NCBI taxonomy): Eukaryota > Metazoa > Chordata > Amphibia > Anura > Dendrobatidae > Oophaga > Oophaga pumilio. The sequence goes on from VIAB01002343.1 coordinate 84,535, forward strand.
ACCCTAAGGAGAGAGGCATCACAAACATGATGCAGCCAAAAATGTCGCAGGATGGTTTTAAGGGATGCTTCATCCCTGTGGTCGGAGGCGGCCAAAATTCCCAAAACATGTTCCCTAACACGCACTTTAAAGGGGCATGTCGTAAGTCCGATATAAATTAGGCCACATGGGCAGGTAGCAAAATAGATCACATTGCGAGTATTGCATGTGATACATTTTCTGATGTTATATGTCCTTGACCTATCCGCATTAAAAAAGGTGTCACATCTTTCGATGTTGGGACAGTCCACACACCGACCACAGGGGGTGTATCCTCCTCTAGTGACAGCAGCATCCAAAAAAGTAGTTCTAGGATTACCGACGTAGTGACTTCGTATAAGGAGGTCGCGGAAATTCTTTAACCGCCTTGTAGAAATCGCTGGTTTCTCATGAATGTATTTAGCAAGAACTGGATCAGCTCTCAGTATCGGCCAGGATTTAACAAGGGCCTCCCTTAGGCCTCTTTCACACATCCGTTTTTTGACTTCAGGCGCGATCCGGCGTGTTGTTAAAAAAACGGATCCGGTACCGGATGCGTTTTTTTAGCATTGACTTTCATTAGCGCCGGATCGCGCCTGATGTTGTTGCGTTGCATCCGTTTTTGTCCGGATCCTGCGGAAATGTACATTCCGGCGGCCAGACAAAACGGTCACTGCAACGTTTTTTTTTTTCCGGAGCCGCCTGATAGTGCCTGAAGCGGCGCAACAGGCGGCCGGAAATAATACAAGTGTATGGAACCGGACCAGTCTTTTGTGCAATCTGTCAAAAGACTGATCCGGATTCTGGAACCAAGGTCTCTCTCTCTCTCTCCTCGGTCCGGACATGCGTACCTGCATTTTCTGCCTGCAAAACTTATTTTTCTGGGTTCAAAAGTTCAGGTCGGATCCAGAAAAAAAACTGATCCGTTGCATCAGTTTTTTCATTTCAGCGCCGGATCCGTCCCTTCAGGTATTCGACGAATTATGCCTGACACAAAGAAACGGATGTGTGAAAGAGGCCTTACCCTGGCAGATTGGGCATGATAGTCCGTAACAAACCTTACTTTCTCATCAGTTCGCCTTGCTTCAGATTTATATAAAAGATCGTGCCGTGAGGAATGTTTAGCCCGATTATAGACACGTTTGACCATTCGGTGACTATATCCACGTTGATAGAATCTCTGCCTAAGTTCCTCCGCCTGATGTTCAAAATCCGCATCTGTAGAACAGATACGGCGAATACGGAGAAATTGCCCGATGGGTACTGACTGGATTACGTGCCTCGGATGTGCAGAGGAAGCATGCAATAAAGAATTAGTTGATGTGGTCTTCCTAAAGATGTCAGTTTGTATGACATGCAAATCATCTCTTTTCACCGTGACATCCAAAAATTCGACACAGTCTCTGTCATGATTGTAATTGATACGCTGTTAAAGGGTGTATCAGTGGTCGTTAAGGGGTTAAGAGAATATTTTATAAATGTTTGCCTATTTTAAAACAGGATGCAATGTTATCTGATATTATGAAAAGAGTTTCAATAAGTCCTAAAAAATGGTCCTAGCTAATCACAGAAATTGTCCCCTAGTGTTTTTTTGCATCCAGGAACAGAAGAGTACTTCTTGGTTGGGTGTTAAAGGTTGACATAAATGTGGTCATAATATTTGTAAGCTATGTGGATATTTGACATTCTCCAGGGAGTTTACATAATTGAGGGCAGGTTTAGGACCAGCTAGAAGAGTTGGGTGGGACTGGCTGCTCCTATATCTCCAATTAAGGCTTTTCAGCTCATTTAAAAAGCAGCCTGAGCTGTCTCAGATGTGGTCTGTGTGTGGGAGGAGTGAAGGCCTTTAATGGTGATTATTCTCTGCCACAGACTGAAAATGTAGACCTTAACCTGAGCGGGTGAACCCCTATTTGCTGTTGCATGAATTGTTTATTTTTATTGTATACCTTTTGTGCATGCAGATGCTGTTTTGTTTTTTGTTCTGTTGAAGTTTATGACCCAATATACTTCACCAGTTTGAAAACGACTGTATTGACATTGTATATCTGAATCGCTGCAAGGAAGTAAGTGAATCCCTACAGTAGACAAATATCAGATTGTAATAAAAAGGAATAGGAAAACATTTCTGTGGTATCTCTGTACTTTCACCAGTGTAAGACAGCGGCATTTCTGTAAAAGTAAAATGTCCTTTATTGTTCCAATGCTTCACACATGAAATTGCTCGCCTGCAGATTGCAGCTAGGAATACGTAAATAATGTCCGGTGCTGCTGGCACTTGCACCCCTGTAAAGTTCTCCGGTGCTATCTTGTTTGCCCACTTCACTGGCTCTGGTTTGTGTTAGCTTCACCCAGCCAGGCATACATCCACAGCACCTTCACCTCTGCTATATGTGAAATCCAAACACAAACTGACACCCTCAAACCTTTACTGCAGGTTTAAATGAAAACCATGGCCATGGATCACTTGTAAGACCCGGACTGGAGGGAGAGATCCGTCCCACTACCATCCTACAGATCTCTCCAAAAATAAAAGCACAATGCAGGTTTCCTAAACTGACATGGTCAAATAACTTGACCCTGTCCACACTACTTTTATTTTGCATGTTAACTACAGTCGTGACTGCGATTGCAGTGCACTCCAGCATGTTCAGTATGGTTCTAAGCACATTCTTGGGGAATACATGATGGCCCTCGCATAGGATTCCCCTCACTGTCTCACACCAGGTTCACATGGGTAATACTGATAACCTTAAAGTAATTGACATTGAGAGGGTTAACGCAGGTTTAAGGGGTGGCGATCATATGAGGATATGGCAGAGCAGAGAAGCTCACTGTATTTTTAAGGTACAAACGGGACAACATTTTTGGATTGTATTCACGGCAAGATTTATCTTATCATTATTAAACATTGTGTATAGTATGTTTTTATAAATGTTTCTGTATTTATTTTTCTATAGTTTGTTTTTTGTATAGTTTGTTTATTAGTAATATATGATATTGGTTAGTTTAACATCTTGACTGGGTTGAAGGATTTAAGTGTATGGAGCTACCCTTTCCATTTTTAAAGGTTGATGATTTTGCTAAGTAAATTATAGGCATTGTCATGTTGGTGCTGTTACACTGATTAAAATGATACCTGGGGTGAAGAAATCTGTCTTGTGGTTCTTGTGTAATCAGTGTTAGACATTTTCAGCTAATGAGATGCCCGTGTTGTGGGGCAGGACTGTAGGCAGAGCCTTATCTTCTTACTGTAGACCAGAGAAACCAAGGAAAGATCTGCCCTCAGGCCGCCCAGAAGCAGTACTTGGACTAAAAAAATAATGCAATAAGCACTGAGTATCTCAGGAGAAACAGAGTGTCGGCTTTTTCTTGGTCTTCAATGTCAATATGCACTGCTCAGACTGCCAAGCACCCTGGATGAATTGATTGCAGGTATGGTGAGCTGTTCATTCACTTTTTAATTTAGAAATCTTTGGGCCCCAAAGCAAAAGTCCTAATTGGTTCCCCCCACAAAAATACATTTTTGTCAGCGTAGGTGAGGTCACGGTGCCGACATGCAGTCACAGAATGCATGCCGTACATCCTAATTTTTTAATATAGGGAGCGGGATATATATTGCAGTGTAATTACGAACACGGTAATTGTGCCCATGTTGAAGCCCTTAGTGTGTTCACCCACTACGGTAATTCTTTCATGGCCCTCATAGAGGATGAGGCCAATAATATTGCAAAGTGCTCTCTCTTGCTGGCTCGTTACCTCTGATCTGAGCCGGCGAGCGAGTGCACTGTCACTGTGTATGTTACACAGTGACAATAACGAGTGCACTGTCACTGTGCATGAATCATTTGACTTTCCCAGCATGCACTGGGATTTTCAAACAAAGCGTCATCAAAGAGAAAAGATGAAAAAAATAAAACAGTAGTGAAGGAATGGTCAGTACTTTTCATTAAAAGTGTATTAGAAAAGAGAGTAGATTATAATAATAAATAGTCATACAGAATAAATTTTAGTTCCGGACCACCCCTTTAAGGGCTTATTTTTTTTTTACTCTAAAAAGGTATAAACAGGCAAAAAAGCGAAAGAATGAAAAAAAAATATCCTGAATTTGCACCAGTTCATTAAACACTGTGTACCCATTTTGATTAATTTGGTGCAAAATCTATCTGATCAAAAAAGAGAAACAATAAAAAATTATTTAAAATTCACAAATTGTGAATGAGAGCCGTAGTATTGCTTTCTCTTCATTTTGGGTGTGCATACAAAAAAAAAAAAAAAATTCATATTGTACAACATTTGCAGGTCTGGATGAATGAAAGATTTGCAAAAAAATAAAATCTATCTTCATTTTTCTGTAATACAATGAGTCTCTAGCTGCGTTTTAGCAGGACGGGTCAGCGTGAGAATAAAGGCTAGGGGTGAATGTGGTAATGCCATTGGATTCATTAGTTGGAGACATTCAGTGCTGCAAAATGCAACTTTTAGAGCTTCTTGTGGAAAGTGATTCAAAGGTCACTCATTCATACAGCTCTCCGAAAATGGTATTTGAGTTTAAATTCAACATATTTAACATGGATTAAATATAAATATCTGTCAGTCAGGGGTGGCCTTATAGGGGTTTTTTCAGAACAAACATTCATTGCTTAACATTATTGTGTTTGCACCTTTTTTGCCTTATTCTTCTTTTCTTTTTAAAGTCTATTTTATATGTGAACGTTCACCTATTCGGTGTTTTTTTTACACATTTTTACCATTGTGGGCAACATTTGGAGTTTCTCTGTATTTTTGACTTACTCCTTTTTTAAAAATTTCAAAATCTTTGTGTAATTGTCCCCCCCGAACCAGGATTGACTTCATGTACATCTGACATTTTTATGAAATTATTGCCACATTTTAGAGGAACATTCAACTTTTTGTGTTTAAAAAAGTGGCAAAGCTGGTCAAAGGCAAAAATTAAGAGTATTTTTTTACTTTGCACACAGATTCATGAACCAAGTTTGCTTTTTATTTTATTTTAAAGAATTTGGTACAAAAACCAGTCCAGTACTCGAACAACCGCTTCTCAATCCTTATGTTTCCCCCTTGTAAAATAAAAACACTTATACTCTGTGCCGGTGTCTGCGCCATTCCAGCGGTATCGGCACTGGCTCTCACAAAGATCGCATCACTGTGGCCAGTTAGCACCGGCTTTACTAGCCCCACCTTACCAAAAATCATATGTTGTAGATGGAGGACAGTGGTGCCAAATTTTTGCATGTCTCTATTCTAAAAGCCTTGGTGCCCTATTAGGGTGATGATAGCTACTAAACCATTTAGACTGAGGGTAAATGACGACTTTTGGCCAGGACATAGGTTGCATGAACAGAGTTCACCAAATATTGCTTCTACATTGCAGCACACAACAAGTAAATGGGGTTACATTGCGACCCTGAGGATATTGCAACAAGCAAGTCGCAAGAAGTGCAACTGCTTCAGATTTTCTTTTTTTTTTTGTGTATATGTTAGTTATCCATGACTATTCTGCTGGTGATTCAGTTTGAACCTCTTTACATACATTTACACTCAACTTGGCACAAGAAGAAGAATTTTTGGCCAGACACTATTGGTGATGGCTTAGCTCACTTAAAAACAAAAGAACGTTGTAATCCAAAATGTCTGACCCTTTTTTTCCCCAATATCTGTTGTCAAGGAAGTTAGTACACCACAGCTAGCATTAGATATGTGATTCTTAATCTTTTCAAAAGAACTACCCTTCACAAGATATTTTCATGGACTAACCCTCAAGAAATCATTTAGAAATGTTCATAATAAGAATCTATGCCAACATTGCCATCAGAGGTCCTGTTTGGAACCTCCGTCGGTAGTTCTTTCAGATGCAATTTGAATTATAGTGTAGCATGCAATGTTATGCTTCCTACCTAAATTATGGGCAACATGATGGCTTCTCAATGCCATTGATGCCTGTTGTGTGTCAGAGCTTTTGCTTAAAGGAAGTCAAGAAAAGGTGAAGTGCGACATTGCAGGCAAAACAATTTTCTTAGACTCCCACATTTATATAGGACCCTTTAAATTGGCATTCCAGTTGGAAGTATTTACAGAGATGTCAACCTGGCAGAGCTCTTCATATGACAGGATGATCCTCAAATGACAAGTCTTGGCAAAAAATTAGTGGATTTTTTTTGGTGGGTGGGCATGATACTGTCAGGAAGGCACATCAGAAGCCGCAGTAGATGTTCCTCACTTCTGTGAAATTGAACAGCTAAGTGGCAGATGTGCCCTTATACCCATGTCATCACTAAGGATGTCAAGCCTGAGACCGGACGAATGGAGTTGGTGACCAGGTTAGGTTACATATTTAGCAGTTCTGACTCCTAGGAAAGCTAGGTGAGTTGATAGCTCCCAATTTATTACCTATCTTCTAGATAAATGCTACACTGGTGTAAGCCAAAAACTGGCAACCCTATCTATTACTAGCACTTTGCATAAGAAACATGGAATGTTATAGTTGGAAGGGATATTGTGTACAACCCCTGCTCAACTCCTGCCTTTAGGTTCCATTTAGGGTTTAACCTTGCTGTATACGTAGGTTTTCCTTGTATTGCACAATTAGCTGCCTGATTCTGTTATATTTAAGATGATATCTATGTACTTACATGTGATATATATTTAACTATCTCTATGGGTTTCCTTATGGTCCGGCATGCCCCCAGCATGCAGATTGTATGTTAGTCCATGTATGTTTGTCCACACCTATCCTTGCATGCTCAATTATAAATAAAACAATTTTATATGTACCTTATTTTGGTACCTTGTGATTGTCTTTTGGGTTCCCCCTCTTCCTTTGAAGTCAGTAAACGTATAGCAAATGCGACGTCCACCAGGGCCGTGGGGTACTCGGTCCGGGTCAGACAGTTCTTTGAGGGGAAGGTCACGGCAGCAATGACCCGGTCCATGGCCCTGGGCATGCAATATAAACCAGGGAGAAAAAATTTATGGAGGATTAAGTCGTGACGCCACCTGTGGTGTTCGGCAATGGAAGGCCGACGCTACTAGATGAGACCGCTGGGGCCGATGGTGACGTAGCTGGGATGGTTCTGCTCCCCACAGGTGGAGCGGGGCCCCAGGGCTACTGGTACAGTTTTTATAAAAGATCGTTAGGGTGCAGGACTGAGGATGCGAGGAATGACTAGAAGACACATGGGCTGTAGTTTCCTTTACCTTTACTTGATGGTTCAAGGTGCAGACTGGAGCACTGATAACAGACTTGATGGAGGTCCGGGCAGCCTGGAATCAATTTAGGATCCACTCAGTCAGGTGGGTTTGGAGGCCTTCCTATTGCGCTGTCCTCTTAGGTCCTTGCTGACTAAAGCTATGCTTGGCCTCTTTTCTGCCTCGTCCTTAAGTCCTTGCCCGAATGGCAGGCAGCTCGAGCCTATCAACAGTATCGCTCTTCATGGCAACTTCGGGCTCTCATATGCTGCTGTGCCGCCGGGTATTAGATGAGGCCAGGAGACCTGCAGTCCCCTGCCCTCCAGATTTAGCTGCCTGGCCTTCAGTACCCACGCCTCCAGACCAGGGAAGCTCCCCTGAAACCGGGTGTTAGAGCTCTCCCTTCTGGTCTGGAGTCAGGAAAAGTGCTGGATGCTGGTGTTACCTGGTAAGGAGACCCCACCTTGCTTCCAGGCATAACATCACCCCCTGTGAGGGAGGCAATGCCACTGTGGCAACTGGACTCCTGGGGAGCCACACACACATTGCAGCACACTATATTGGTAATCTCCACATTGAAGAAAACAAATTTTTGTGGAACCGCTGTAAAGATTTCGTAAAAGTTTTCACAATTTCCTCTAAGCAGCTCGATCCAGATACACCCACAGATCTTCAGACTCGCGGCGACTCTTCCCTTCATGCAGCTAGGAGGATGCGCACTGATGCTCCATCCAAAAGTCTATGACACTGACAGTAACAACAAGTTCTTCTGGCTCATAGCGTAGTTACTAGCTTAGGAAAGCCTCTATGATAGAACATATGTACAGTGGTGGTCTTCTTGAGACCTCCATTTTGTACTAGGAAATTCTGTACCTTTAGATTCCATGAATATGAACAGCACAGCAGCAGACTTGATATATGACTACTGAATATGATGATAATACAGTAACTAAAAGGTTAACAATACATGTTTTCTGAAAATAAGTAGATTGTATGGCTCTTCCCGCTGATTAAAATGAGATCTCAGCAATATCTAGGAGATGCTTCATGATAAAATCATTCCACTTTAAGCCTGAATTAGATCTCATAGCTGCTGGCACTATTGCTGGGTCTATGGCAAATAATTGCCTCGGCCAAACTGATGAAAATGGTACCAGAGTGTCAAAAGTAATTTGCACTTACCACTTAAAATAACATTTCCTACCACTGATAGGTCTCCTGGTCACTGAGAAGGTCTGTACCACCTATTATAGAATATAGTTTCATAAGCGGTAACATCCCCCCCCACAAAAAAAACAATATTGGGTAATGTCTTCCTTTTGATTGATAATGATATAAGAAGACACCAAGAAGTTTATGGACTCCATGATCATATAATAGCACAAGACTACTGGTGAGAATCTTTATAAAAGGACACAGGTGAAGCCTAATATTATTAATAATTTATAGATTGGATGTGTTTAAAAAAAATGTGCTGAGATAATCTTATAAATGTGCCCCTGCTGTGTACTGTGTAGTGGCTGTGTCTGACCGTGCAGGGTCATGGTCAGATATACCACATCTCCTGGGCACGGGAGAAGGCAAAAGAGTATACAGACAGGACAGCATGGGATTGCAAATAATTCTTTCTTTGAGGTAAAACTTTTTTTTTTAAAAGAGGCAGTGAAATGTTTTACTTTGCATAAAGAATCAGCTGTGATCCCCTGCTGTCCTGTCTGTATCCTCTCTTTTGCATCCTCCCCTGCCCAGGAGCTGTGGTATGATCAGACCATGCTCCTGCACGGTCAGACACAGCCATTACACAGTACACAGCAGAGGCACATTTATAAGATATAAGATTATCTCAGCACAGTATTTTTTTAAACACATCTAATTGTGGAAAGTATTATTACCGTATTCCAAGATCTATTGATTAAAATCAACTTTAAAATTAACTATGTTCGTAGGAAAACCCCTCTAAGGACTGTTGTTGTCGGCTGGAGCTGGATACATGTGCTACAGCTGTGGGTTGGGATCTTCTGGACTGAGAGACATTGCATTATGGCCATCTACTTGGAATTGCTGTAAGACCATGGACATAAGCAATAAAAAATGGTTGCATCATTAACCTGCCTAAGTGATTATTACAACCCAAAACCTCAGATCCTCACAGCCAGGTCTATGATAAGGATAAGTCATCCATATGTATATCTTAGATAACGCTTATAATCTCTATAGCGCCACCACAGGGGAAATAAGGCATGACAAGATGAACGTTGAAATAAATTGTCTGGAGTAGAATTATTGGGTCCTCAAGGAAGATACATTCTCTGCTTTAATTTGTGGTGGACACGAATGTGGGATTCCCCTTATAACCTCAGGATGCCCTTTTAGGTTTTGAAAGTGGATATTTTTGAACCAGACAACTCAGTTAATAATTTAGATCATTGCTATTTAACCAGTATTAAAAGCTCTCCACAATAGGAAGATGGACCCAATTTAATTAGCTGTAAGATCTGCTACTGCGAAAGATGACAAAATAATTTTGGGATTAACTATTGTTTATTGAATCTAATTATATACATACAGTGGGAAAAATAAGTATTTGATCCCTTGCTGATTTTGTAAGTTTGCCCACTGACAAAGACATGAACAGTCTATCATTTTAAGGGTAGGTTAATTTTAACATTTAGAGATAGAATATCAAAAATAAAATCCAGAAAATCACATTGTATAAATTATATACATTTGTTTGCATTTTGTAGTGAGAAATAAGTATTTGATCCCTCTGGCAAACTAGACTTAATACTTGGTGGCAAAACCCTTGTTGGCAAGTACAGCAGTCAGACGTTTTTTGTAGTTGATGATGAGGTTTGCGCACATGTCAGGAGGAATTTTGGTCCACTCATCTTTGCAGATCATCTCTAAATCATTAAGATTTTGAGGCTGTCGCTTGGCAACTCGGAGCCTCATCTCCCTCCATAAGTTTTCTATGGGATTAAGGTCTGGAGACTGGCTAGGCCACTGCATGATCTTAAAGGGAATCTTTCATCCCATTTTTGCCCTATGAGATAGGGCCACCACCATCAGGGGCTTATCTACAGCATTCTGTAATGCTGTAGATAAGCCTCCGATGTTACCTGAAAGTGAAGAAAAACAAGTTATAAAATACTCACCCATGGGCGTTCCGTGGGGCGGTCCGGTCCGGAGGGAGTCGCGGTCTCAGGGGCTCACAATCTAGATTCCCTATTACTATGTCTTTGAAGTGTGGGAGGAAACCGGAGAACCGAGAGAAAACCCACACAAACACGGGGAGAACATACAAACTACTTGCAGATGTTGTCCATGGTGGGATTTGAACACAGGACCCCAGCATTGCAAAGAAACAGTGCTAGCTACTGAGCCAACATGCCAACTAATGATGCAAGTGTATTGACCAAGGTTGGACATGTCTAGTCTGAATGTTGCCAGTAGTTTGCAAATCGCATAATTGCGGTCATATGATTGCCACTGGCATCGGAGAATCTTCACAACGCTCAGTGTTCGTGAGGATCCACAAATCTGCAGTCACATGGAGTAACTGCAGACTTTATAACAAGGCTGGACGACCCCTTTTAAATTATGGTGGAAGCAATCCTTAGCATAATCCTTGACAAAGCCTCAACTCCTTAAATCCTATGGCAAAGCATTGGATCCTCTTATTCTAAAATGAAGAGATGTAGGGGTATGCAACAGCAGGAAATGCATTTTTTATGTGTCTCATTTTGCCCTCTACCACCAAATCACATTGAACGCCAATACACATAGGATCCTGAGTATTCACTGATTATCTTTCTTTTTTTTCTGCATCTCTTTTCCTCATACGTCTGGAGAAGAACACAACGTGCCATTAAAATGATTAATCTGAATGTACACGACATTGATGTGCTCTGGAGATGTGATGGGTCAGTGATAGAATTTTATTACTAAATGAGCAACACTCTTGCACTTGATATTACAAAGAACATAATAGTCTGCAGGAATCCACAAGGGTTTGTAGAGTTAATTTAATCTTCACCTAAGTTTGATTACTCTTAGCACCGTTCCAATGGTATTCTCAGCTGAATAGGGATTTCTAAATGCTCATTCCTGTTACATAATTCTTACATTAATTCACTCAGTCAGCCCTAGAGGAAAGCTTCTTAAATTTCATAAATTAATATGTTTCTAGAGATTGTATGTTAAGTTTCAATTGTTTCTGAAGACACCTCCGTGTTACCCTTTTCTATAGAACGTACAGGTTGCTAAAATGGATAGAACTATGGAAGCTCTGCAATGAACAAGTTAATTCTTAGAGTTAACATGAGATTTCAGCTCTCAGATATGCAACTGTTGGTCACTGTTCTGAAAATGTATATCATCGGTAGAGTTGAGCGAATTTTTCAAAATTCGGTTCCGATTACTATCGGAATATCACTATTGTATTTGCAGTATTCGCCGAACGTTATTGGCGTCAATGGGAGTAGAAATGAACTATTATGTTCAGAATCGATCGTCAAACATAAATTCGGCACAATTAAGGTACCAATAAGGCAAATTCAGATTCGGTGACCGATTCCGAACACATTTGCTAAACTGTAATCATCAGTCGTAGAGGAGTATCTCCGCAAGGTCAAAGTCTCATTTTTCCACAAATTGGTGACAATTGGCAACTAGTTGTGATTTATACATTCATGCAAGGTGTTTTGAAAAACAAGAATAAATGTCTATTGCATGGAAGAGACCTGCAGCACTATCAAAGACTCTATGTTCGATCCAGTAGAACTGTTTGAAGTCTAAGTTTTGTGGTCTTAGTATGGATGCTAAAATGTGAGAATATGTCACACAAAATAACGCTATTAATCTGCAGATATAGGGTTAATCAACACGTTAATAGCGTTCTGAAGCCGTGCAGCGTTGGCACTGATCCCAGGAGGAAAATAACTTTATTCTCCTTTGACAGGCTCGGTTTTTCAGTCCAAGAGGCTCTGTGTATAGAGAATGGCGGATGTAACCGTTACCACACGCCCGGCACTGACTGACAGCAGCTCGTCATAAAAGCCAGCTGTCAGTCAGTGTCAGGGGCGAGGTTACAGCCATCACTCTCTCTGCATTGAGCAGTGACTGAAACTGTGGCTACGCCACCCTTGTGACTGAAGACTGAGCCCACCGGGAAGGGAATATAGTTTATTTTCTACCAGCAGGGGAGCTCTCAGTTCCAGCACTGCAATTTGTCAGAATGCTACTAACCTATAGATTAACCCTATATCTGCAGGTTAATAGCATTATTTTAATATGAGATCGTGTATACACAGTGCCTTGCGAAAGTATTCCCACATATCATGCTTCAAACATAAAGATACCAAATGTAATTTTTTGGTGAAGAATCAACAACAAGTGGGACACAATTGTGAAGTTGAACGAAATTTATTGGTTATTTTAAATTTTTGTGGAAATACAAAAACTGAAAAAAGTGGGGCGTGCAATATTATTCGGCCCCTTTAACTTAATACTTTGTTGCGCCACCTTTTGCTGCGATTACAGCTGCAAGTCTCTTTGGGTATCTCTCTTGTACATCGATACATGTATACCAGGTACGGCGGTATACAGACTGGCACGGCAGGTGTGGCTGGTATACACACTGGCACGGCAGGTGCAGCTGGTATACAGACTGGCACGGCAGGTGTGCCTGGTATACAGACTGGCACAGCAGGTGCAGGCAGATACGGCTGGTATACAGACTGGCACTGCAGGTGTGGCTGGTAGACAGACTGGCACGGCAGGTGCAGGCAGGTATACAGATTGACACAGCAGGTGCAGGCAGGTACGGCTGGTATACAGACTGGCACGGCAAGTGCAGGCAGGTACGGTTGGTTTACAGGAAGGCTGATGCAGGCGGGCATGGCTGATATACTGTCAGGCAGAGATGGTTGATATACTGGCAGGCGGGCATAGCTGATATACAGGGACACAAAGCAAGTACAGACAGACAGGTACTGAATAGGTAGACTGACTAGTGGGTTCCTGGGGACCTGACAACTAGCAGGCGTGCAGAAGACTAACTATACACGTTGCTCAGGCACCTCCATTCAGGTGGAGGTATCTTAAATAATAAGTGTCTCCCATCCATTGGCTGTGGACACTTTAGGAAAGCACACACTGTCCGTTTAAGAAGGATGGAGTGCGCACACGGACTCCCTATGCACAGTGCCCGGGGATCTGACCCAGGACTGCAGCTGGAGGAGAAGGACAGGGGCCACGGCGGTGAGTGAGTTGGCATACCTGCTGGAGGAGTGGAGCAGCATGCTACAACCACAAAAAAGTGTCTGACAAAATTTTTGTAAAAATACAAAACAATCAGCAAAAGTAACTACAGTATACTGGCATTAGTGGTAACTTAGAAATATATCTTCGGGTGTTTAACATATTGAATCAAGAAATCTTTGATGGACTTGTGTATTTAGGGATTTTAGGAAAAAAGGCTTTTTTGAACTCAAGTTATAGACTGAACACGCTACTTAGTGGTCATATTGTACATAGTAATTCTAATGCATTTGAAGGCAACCTGATGTCTGATTCATCCTGTCTGAACCACAGGCGGCATGAATCAGAGAATGGTTGTGTTTGAAATGTTGTGGCATTTCAGGTAAAGTCTACTTTGAAATGGCAGACAGAGACAATATAACTAGGATGACTAGTTCAAGAAACAGGCCCCTGGTGACTTCCCATCGCTCACAACCCTTCTCTGCTCAGTCTCTCCTTATACACAGAGTTAGGCCGGGGTCATGCAAACGTATATTCTCTCCTCCGAGAGACTCGGATCTATTATGTTAATGACACGCCCATCAAACTACCAGAGTTTGATCCGAGTGTCAGCTTAGTGTGATCCGATTCTCTCGGATGGGAGAATTGTAGGAAGGGTGAGGAGAAGATGGAGAACAAAATGTCTCCATCTTTTCCATAGTGTGAGTCCGCGGAAATCAGAACTTAGATGTCATCCGATGATTTCCACACACCCATACACTTGAATGGGTGCATGCCATCTGATTAGCGGAGCCACTAGCAGCATGCTGCAATTTTTTTCTTACTGCGCTGCCCTATAGTATAACATTGGTCCGAGTGCTATCCGTTAAAACATTGGATAGCACTTGTCCGAGTTATACGCTGGTGTGAACGAGCCCTAAAAGAGAGACCTATCTTTTAGCAGGAGCAAGTGATGAGAAGCCACCAACGACCGGCCTCTTTAACTATCAAGAATGGACTGTGCAGACAGGAATGCAATGTTTGTACAGGTGCCACCATGAATTAGTATTTCGCAACCGATCAGGTTCCGTCCACAGGTACCGGCCTATGGGAACTAGTCAAGCTCAAGTTCAACACAAATTCAGTCTTAAAATTACTTTGTCTTCAGATTCAGGCCCTTTCTGGTCCGGCATTTATAGTTTAGTTGCCACATTTTTTCTAAGGGAGTGATTATGTCATTAAAAAATCTGTAGCAGTTTAACACATTTACTACTAATGTAAATACCATTAACTTGTCTCCTAGATGTAATTCTTCTGATAGCAAAGCACAAGGCATTGATGTAACATTCAGTTTTATGCCAGACTCACTTATTCAAGCCTAATAAGCATTAATCATTATCTAGGATTCTAGGATTTCTCCATTAGTTCAGCTCTCTGTTTCCATGCTGTTCTGTGTTACAAGAATATTGAATAAACTCTTGTCATTGTGACGGATTTGTGTCATCATGTTAGATCTAATGCCTTATAATACTCCGTGGAACATGTATGAATACAATGTTCTTCATTTCATCCTAAATAGGAAATTGTTGGATGGCAAAAAATTTCCCCAGAAAATGCGACGAAGAATGAATCCTTAAAGGGTCACATTTAGAAGATGCCACTCATCGTAATACTGCTATTTATTGCTTGCCATTTCAACAGTTTAATCTAATAAATTAAAGGTCGTTGGCTTTTTCCAACCATAATCATGATTTTGCTCAAAAAATGCATTTGAGGAACACTTATCATTCACATTTCATTTTTTTTACTTGCAGTGCATGTATTTAAACTTTACAGAGAGTTGTAGTTGACTAGATGAGTGTAAACTGGACATGGGCTGAAAAGTGCTACCCTAGATCCCAAATGGTCAGTCTGTCCCTGACATCATGTGTAAAAAAATAGCTTTTCTACTGCCAAATTTGTCACACTATAATAGGTAAAGGAAAAAACAATTACATAAATTGCAATAGGTGCTTTGGTCTTCAACCTTATGGGTGCAAGCTCAATGACCATGTGGTACAAGCACTGCCTTTTTCCTTCTTTCATTGCGATCAGTCTAGAAAAGGGAGAGACTCGCCCACTAAAGTTACCATGGGAGGCAGTGGGGTGAAACCTCTATGAGTGAGTTCTTTTTATGGTGACATAGCTATAGGGGTGGCCAGGGGCATACATAGAAATCATGGGGCCCCATAGCAAAAGT
>VIAB01002344.1:26652-46606 GCA_009801035.1 Oophaga pumilio
GCTGTGTATATAGAAGAGTGAGGTGCTGCAGGTGGACGCTGTGTTTAAGGCTACATTCACACGTTCAGCATTTGGTCAGTATTTCACCATACATAGGGGAGTCTCACAACGTGTCCTCCCTCTCTCACGCAGCACACTCCCCCGTGTCCCCATATGACTTCGCTGCCCTCAGCCTGTCACAGCCCTGTCATGGCCAGCGCTCAAGTTGGCCTCACGTTGCACAGGGAGGGTTCACAATACACAGGGAGTTTCACAATGCAAGGTGACGGGGGCTCACAACTAACCACAGTTAGTTACTATGCCTGGGCAACGCCAGACTGTTCAGCTAGTTATATATAAGATAGCCTGAATTTTAGTAGAGACACAGAGGAGTGCTAGATTTTTATCTTGCAACATTTTTGCTGGGTGCATATTAGGGTCTAACAAAAGCCCCCAGGCTTACCATGACTATAATCTCAGTCTAATAAATGGGTAGTCATTTTATATAAGGAATTGCTGCATTCATAACAATCTAATGTATACAGTAAAGTTAAAATTACTCTTATACCACAGTGAATGATGCAAAAAATGAAAAAATAATGCAGAAAATGTCAACCAATAAAAAAATACTAAAGTTCACAATAATTCCTATATATACTCTAAAATCATTCTATTAAAAAGTTATATAAATCCTACTAAAAACAAGCCTAAATATGGCTGCATTGAGGGACAAATTCAAAAGTTAAGGCTTTTGGAATACAGTTCCATACATGTAAAGCTCAAAAAAAACATTGGTGGCGATAGATCAAAGTTTTTTTGATAGATTTCTGTTAAAAATAATTGTTGAAAAAATGAGCAACTTTTGAAGCTTTTACGCTATTCACGCCTCAGCTGTGATAATTAGAGGTAGAAACCTCAGCTCTACAAAAGAAAATGAGACTGTAGGTCTTGCTGCAGTGTTAATTTATTTTGATCCAGCAAGGAGTCATAAATATATGTGGTTCAATGCTTTGACATGGAACAGTCTTTGTCAAGGACATCTGTTGCGGGTGCAAGTAGGCAAAATCTAGTAGAGCAATAACATGACTCATAAGATCTTTTTCATGTCAAGGAGAACCTGTGTGGAGCAGGAGCAGGGAATCAGGGTATGTGGCAAGCAGGGTGTAAGCCTTTGTCAGCAATGACAAAGTGGGCAAAGTTGGAATAGGACAGGGATGTGACAGGGTGTGGCAACACCCACTTGTCAAATTCATGATCACCCTCATCTGCCTAATCTGTATCAATTGACAACGTCTATTTCAAGCCTCTATTCTGCCTCGAAACTGCCTGAAAAAAGCTGTAAAAAAAGTTAAAAAGTATAATCATTGGCACAGCAATATTTATGTGACTTGGTGTGCAAACTTCCCATCTTTTTTCTACTTTAGGCTTTAAAAACAGTGAAGTGGATAAAAAAGGGGATATTCATCTTCTGGTGATTTCCATTATTTTTTATATAGAATGGAAACAAAGTATACCAGAGCCAAAGACACAACAAAAGACACCCAAAACATGTCAGAAAAGGCCCTCCAGGGAAACATCATCGTTGTTTCTTGAAGCGTCTTCCTATTCAAAAATAATGCCAGTTGCACATACACTTACATTTTATTTCCCATCCTAAAAAAGTTTAATAGGAGTTACAAAACAGGCTATATGTAAAGATAGCTAAATATCCTGAAATTCAAATTCTACAAATTTGCTCAATTATGGCTCAAAAATTTAATTTGCCCCGATTCACATTTAAAGTAATGTATTTTTCCAAGTTACAAAACATAATAAAAGTAGGACTTGGAAGGGGTTATTTTTCGAAAAAAAAAATCATACTTGCCTCTCCATTTTGCTGGATTCGAAAAATTTGAATCACAAAAATTTTAGATCCTGCAATATCCGAATGGTAGGTGATTTGTATCATATGTGATTTGCTTGCTTAGTCATATGTACCTCAACAGGGTACCAATAAAACTTACATTCCATCTTGTAATAACCAAGTCCTTGAAGAGCTGTCATAAAAATTAAAATCTTATAGCTCTCTGAATGCAGTAATGAGCAAAAAATCCAAATAAGCTTAGTAATTAAAGGGGCTTAACCTTTACTAAAGCTATACTATGACGCTGCTCTTGCCGACAGTCATATACTGTCTTCATATATGAAATTACAGTTTGTTAGTTTCTCGAAAGAATTAGCATCCTGCGCCCCACTTCCATTTCTGTGTGATAAAATGCATGAATAAGAGTTGAATATATCTAATAAACTACTAATTTTGCCATCCACCAAATAGATAAGTATCACATAATAAATTATTGCAATTAAAACAGGTTATGTCCTGAAACTCTGAAGAATTATACTTTATACACTTTTATTAAATAATAACATTATTCCCATTGGACTTTACTTTCTCCTAAGGTACAATGTAAATATGAACTGATTTGCTTGTGACAATACGACACTCACAAAAGATTCCCAAGGGCTGAGAGCTGCCTTGTGGCAGCAGGTAGATTTATCTGATGCAGATTTATGTGACAAAAAGATATCCATACCTCACAATTCTAATACCCTTGTGTTGACAGGACATATAGAAAGACAGGGCCTTGAGACTCAGGATTAACAATGAAATGTTAACTAAGAGGTGGAAAATAAGCTCAAGGCAAAGGAATTCAATTTCTGATTTGGGAAAAAAATGAAAATTTCATGAAAAAAGAGCTAAAGGCCCATAAAATTGTGTCATCTGAGTAAAATATATCTGCAGAGCTACTTTTCTAATTTGCACAACAAAACTTTGTGGCTCTCATGAGACAGCTATGTTCTGAGTTAACTCATTTGAATATATTTAATTTGAAGTATTGCATTCAGCAAACAACTATTCTGTACCGTTCAGGAAACAATACACTAGTAATGCTTGAATATATATGGCTTCTTTCTTTAAAAAAAAAAAAAAACTTTCCTGTGTCACATTATATTTTCTTGTTAGCTTAAAGGAATACAAATATGTATTTTAGCTTGTGAATGGTTTGTTGCTACAGATTTTATTTCCAGTTTCGAAAGCTATTCTTGGATATACATTAGTGGCTAGCATAACGGCCTAAATTCAGTCTGTACAGAACCAACAGCTAGGTTTAATAATAACATTATATTAGTTAAGGAGGTACGTAAATTAGATCGCAACTCAAGAACAGGAAGAGAACAGGACTGCTATCCAGTGCTAGAATCATAGAATGGTAGAGTTGGAAGGGACCTCCTGGGCCTTCTGGTCTAACCCCCTGCTCAAAGCAGGATTCTCTAAATCATCCCAGACAGATGTCTATCCAGCCTCTGTTTGAAGACTTCCATTGAAGGAGAACTCACCACCTCTTGTGGCAGCCTGTTCCACTCCTTGATCACCCTAACTGTCAAAAAGTTTTTTCTAATATCTAATCTGTGTCTCCTCCCATTCAGTTTCATCCCATTGCTTCTAGTCTTTCCTTGTGCAAATGAGAATAAAGATGATCCTTCTACAATGTGACAGCCCTTGAGATATTTGTAGACAGCTATTAAGTCTCCTCTCAGTCTTCTTTTTTGCAAGCTAAACATTCCCAAATCCTGCAACCGTTCCTCATAGGACATGGTTTGCAGACCGGTCACCATTCTGGTGGCTCTTCTCTGAACTTGCTCCAGTTTGTTGATGTCTTTTTTAAAATGTGGTGCCCAAAACTGGACACAGTATTCCAGATGAGGTCTGACCAAATAGGAGTAGAGGGCAATAATGACCTTACGTGATCTAGACTGTATGCTTCTGTTGATACATCCTAGAATTGCATTTGCCTTTTTTGCTGCTGCATCACACTGTTGACTCATGTTAAGTCTATGATCAATTAGTATACCCAAGTCTTTTTCACATGTGCTGTTACTTAGCCCAATTCCTCCCATTTTGTATATGCTTTTTTCATTTTTATTGCCCAGATGTAGTACTTTGCATTTTTCCCTGTTAAAATCCATTCTGTTAGTTGCTGCCCACTGCTCCAGTTTATGTATATCTTTTTGAATCCTCTCTCTCTCTTCTCTAGTATTAGCTACCCCTCCTAGCTTTGTGTCATCAGCAAATTTGATCAGTTTACCCTCAATTCCTTCATCTAAATCATTGATAAAGATGTTGAACAATACAGGGCCCAAAACAGAGCCTTGTGGTACCCCACTTGAGACATTCTTCCAACTGGATGTGCAGCCATTTACAATCACTCTTTGGGTCCGATCACTAAGCCAGTTATGAATCCACCTAACAGTTGCCTTGTCCATTCCATACTTAGTCATTTTAGTGCTGGGCAAGTGCAAGCTGATGATCAGCACTACTGGAGTAGAGTATCAACCCAACTTATAACCAATATGAATTACGTTTTAGTTTTTCCCTGCAGTAACACAATCTTATCACAAGTATCACAAGTCAATTACATGATATGATTTTTTTTCTGACTTTTTATGTGCAAATTGCTTCCTAAGAGAGGAAAAGGACTTGAACTCTAGTGCCACCTATTAGAAGAAGCAATATTAACTCCTTCGCGACAGACGCCATACTAGTACTGTACTGCACTGCAGGAGGTGCGTTCGCTCAAAGAGCAGTACTAGTATGGCGCCACAATCGCGCGGCCTCATGTGGAGCGACGCGGCGATCGCATGCGGGTGTCATCTGTATGTGACAGCTGACACCCTGCAGTAATGCTCACAATCAGTGCTAGCGCTGATCGTGGGCATTTAACTCCTCTGATGCGGCTGTCAGTAGTGACAGTGGCATAGAGAATTTCCCTGCGTGCGTCCATCAGAACGAGATTAGATCGTTTTGTTCTGATGTTTTCCATGAAGACCCCAGGCACCAAGATGCTGCACGGTCTTTCTTGGTCCTGCAGGGATGGTGGCTTGTGAGCACCTGCTTAGAGAAGGCACCGCAATGCCTCCTTCCCTGCCTGTCAGTTCCTGATATGATACTCTGCAGTGCAGAGTGACAGATCATCAATCTGATGTAAATTAGTAATGTCCCATACTGGGACAATGTAAAAAAATTCATTACAAAGTGTAAAAATATTTTTTAAAAATCCCTAAGTAAAGAAAACAAAAAAAATAAGTATTTTTCCAATAAATACATTTATTTATGTAAATAAAAAAAACAATAAAAGTACACATATTTGATATTGTTGTGTCCGTAACGACCCGCTCTATAAAACTGTCCCACAAATTAACCCCTTCAGTGAACACCGTAAAATAATAAATGTAGGCAAAAAACAATGCTTTATCATCATACCGCCAAACAAAATGTGCAATAAAATGCGATAAAAAAGACGGATGTAAATAAAAATGAAACCACTGAAATCGTCTTTTTGTCCCATAAAAAGCAAGCTGCCATACGGCTCCATCAGCAGAAAAATAATAAAGTTATAGCTCTCATAGTAAAGCGATGCAAAAATAATTATTTTTTCTATAAAAGTTTTTATTGTGTAAAAGCGCCAAAACGTAAAAAAAAATGTAAATGAGGTATCACTGTAATTGTACAGACCCAAAGAATAAAGCTGCCTTACCAATTTTACCACACACAGAACAGTCTAAAAAAAAAGCAATTCCTGAATTGCTGGTTTTTGTTCATTCTGTCTCCCAAAAATTTGAATAAAAAGTAATTAAAAAATGTCATGGGCCTGAAAATGGTACCTTTAGAAATGTCAGCATGTCCCGCAAAGTAATCACATGACTCTGTCAGCCGAAATTTTAAAAAATGATAACTCAAAATACGGTGACACAAAATACTAGTTTTCGCAATAAAAGGCATCTTTTAATGTGTGACATCTGCCAAACATAAAAACCTGACATAAATCTGGTATCGCTGAAGAATAAAGTTGCCTTATCACTTATACTGCATGAAGAACGGCATAAAAAATAAATAAAACCAATTCTTCAGATGCTGTTGATTTTTTCATTCTGCCTCCCAAAGATCGCAGTAAGGCTCGGCGCACATTTATGCTTACACCAGTGTTTCTGTGTAAATCTCTGAAATACATGATTCAGATAGAACCTCTGGCTGATGATTCTCTATAATGAGGCAGATGGAGTCACTGTGGATGCCGTCTGACCTGTGATCCAGCGGTGTTTGTCTTTTTTAAGATTGCATAAAAGTGCCCTTGGTCACAGTTTTGTGTACTTCTGAAAAATCATGTCACTCAGAGATTTAGATGGAAACCGCAAAGTAAGTGGTCAGTGTAGAGCGCCGGATAACTGTCATCCCAAACTTTATGTAAAATGTTCCCAATAAAAGCCTAAATTTAATCCACAAAAAAAGCAAGTCCTCACTCAGATCTGTCATCTGTTAAGGGAAATATTGGAGGCTTCCATGTTACTGGTAGCACAAAGGCTCTGAAAAATGAAATGGCTCCACAAAGCTCCAAAAGAAATTCAGCAAATTCTCCGCTCCCAAATCCAAAGGCCCACCTCCCTTCTGAGCCCCAGTGTGCCCAAACAACATTTAGCGCTAACATGTTTGGCATTTCTGTAGTGATGAGAGCCTGTCTAATTTACAGGTGCGTGTCTCCAGAAGCATGAGCTGGGCATAATGTCCTGGTGACTGCAACGTACTGGTCTCTACAGCGTACTGGTCACTTCAACAGCAATTTGCAATTTTCACTCAGCAACATCCACTGCTGCCTATTTCTGGAAAACATCCGTGGAGTGAAAATTATCACTACATCTGTAGATAAATTCCCAAAGGGTTATAGCTTTCAAAATGGGGTCACTTGAAGGGGGATTCTGCTTTTCTAGCACTTAAGGGCTCTTTATATGGAATCCACAAACTAGACTAGGAAAATATGCTCTCCTGGAGGCAAATAGCGCTCTGACCCTCCTGAGTCACTTCATATGGGCAAAGTAGTACTGTACAGATACATTTGGGGTATTTCTACATTTCCCAGTGTGAAAATGCAAAACTTGGGGCTAACACACAATCTTGGTGGTAAAAATGTAAATTATTTTTTCTTCACTGCCCAATGGTATAAAGGTTTGTGACACCTGTAGTGTGTTAAGGGCCTGCGGAATGCACCTAATAGATATTAAGGAGAGGTGCGTTCGCAGCCAGGGGTCCACCGTGCAGGCAGAGCCTGCTGCTAGTAAGATGGCGTAAATAGGCAGTATAAGCAAATTCTGTTATTCCGCAAAGTTGCAAATGTAAACGCCGTAGCACTATATGGTGGAATAAGCGGTCTCTGTTAACTCACAGAGCCGCTGTAACAAAGACTGTGTCCTGTTAGACTCACAGGGAACACAGATGACTGCTAAGCGGATTGCAGTCTGTGGTCATGTAATCAGAACCCAAGCAGTAATCTCCTCACCGGAGTAGCCGGTATTCTAATGGCATTTTCAGCCGAGCCCTGAACACGTGCATACAATCTCCTCACCGGAGGTGCCGGTATTCTAGGGGCTTAATTCAGCCAGACCTAACCACATGCATACATGACCGCACTGGCGCAAGCACATAACAGATTTGATATTAGCGCATGGCCGTGCAGTAAGGACAGCCTTTTATAGCAGCCACGAGAAAAACACCTTCCAGGAAGGACCAATGGGAAGCTGCTTCAGAACATCAACAGCCACAGGACCTTCTTGAAGGACCAATAGGAGTGGCAGCTGTATCTGAGCATGTGACCCCTGATCTCCAATGGGAGATCTTACTCTGGGCACACTCAGATGAAGCAACAAAGGACTTAGTCCTAAAGACGTCAGCTCGCCGCTGACCAGTACTGGCTACAATAGCAGAATCTAAAGAGGCAGCAGCAAGTCTCTGCACAGTATTAGACCGGCCGATACGCTGGGACCGACGTCTTTGCTGAGCAGGCTCCACTGCGGCCGGAGATGGATGGGGGACTGCAGCGGGACTGGTTCGAGACTCCCCTTGTGCAGCAGCGGGAACTCAAACCTTAACATAGTGTCAATATAATCACTGCACCCCAAGAAGAATTCATTGAGAGGTTTATTTGGTAAAATGAGGTCACTTATGGGGGGTTCTGCTGTTTTGGCACCTCAGGGGCTCTGTCAATGTAATATGTCATCCTCAAATAATGCAGCAAAATCAGCACTGTAATATGATGCTACTTCCCTTCTGAGCTTTTGACTGTGCCTTAAAAGTCATTTTACACCACAAATGGGGTATCGGTGTACTCAGGAGAAATTGCACAACAAACAACTTTGGGGTCCATTTTCTCCTTTTTTCCTTGAGAAAATACAAAATTTGTAAATACAAAATTTTTTTGTGAGAAAAATGTGATTTTTCTATTTTCTGGGCTTAACATTATAAACTTCTGTGGAGCATCTGGGGGTTCAAGGTGCTCAATACACATCTAGATAAGGTTCCAAAGGGTTCTAGTTTCCAAAATAGTGTCACTTGTGGAGGGTTTAAACTGTTTAGGCACATCAGGGGCTCTCCAAATGCAACATGGCAAATGCTAATTATTCTATCAAATTTTGCATTCAAAAAGTCAAATGGCGCTCCTTCCCTTCCAAGCCCAGTCGTGCACTCAAACAATAGTATTCCCCCATATATGAGGTATCGGCGTACATACTCAGGAGAAATTGCACAACAAATTACATGGCACAGTTTTTCCTTTTACCCTTATGTAAATGCAAAATTTGGAGCTAAAATGATTTATTTGGGAAAATGTGATTTATTTTATTCCCACGGCTCTACGTTATAAACTTCTGTGAAGCACCTGTGGGTTCAAGGTGCTCAATACACATCTACATGAGGTCCATAAGGGGTCTAGTTTCCAAAATAGTGTCACTTGGGGGTTTCCAATGTTTAGGCACACCAGGGGCTCTCCAAATGTAACATGGCAACTGCTAATTATTCCAGCATATTTTACATTCAAAAAGTCAAATCATGCTCCTTCCTTTCCAAGCCATGCGTGTGCCCAAACAGTAGATTTCCCCATATATGGGGTATCAGCATGCTCAAGAGAAATTGCACAACAAAATATGTGGTCCATTTTCTCCTGTTAACCTTGAGAAAGTAAAAAAATTAGGTCTAAAGGAAAATTTTTGTGAAAGAAAAGTAAAAGTTTATTTTTCCTTCCACATTCCAAAAATTCCTGTGAAGTACCAGTAAACTTTTTGAATGTGGTTTTGAGCACCATGAGGGGTGCAGTTTTTAGAATTGTAATTTTTGGGTATTTTCTATCATATAGGCCCCTCAAAATCACTTCAAGTGTGAATTGGTCCCTAAAAAATATGGTTTTGCAAATTTTGTTGTAAAAATGAGAAATCGATGATCAAATTCTAACCCTTATAACTTCCTGACAAAAAAAAAATGTTGTTTCCAAAATTGTGCTGATGTAAAGTAGACATGAGGAAAATGTTATTTATTAACTATTTTGTGTGATATACCTCTGATTTAAGGGCATAAAAATTTAAAGTTTGAAAATTGAGAAATTTTCAAAATTTTCTCCAAATTTCCATTTTTTTACCAAATAAACGCAAGTCATATCAAAGAAATGTTACCACTATCACAAAGTACACTATATCATGAGAAAACAAACTCAGAATCAGTGTCATCCATTGAAGCATTTCAGAGTTATTACCTCATAAATTGACAGTGGTCAGAATTGTAAAAATTGGCCTGGCCATGAAGGTGAAAACAGGCTTCGGGGTGAAGGGGTTAAAAGTCAATATCAACCCATTAATGAGCCTTACCACATGACTTAGGATAAAAGCCAAATCAAAATTTCAATTTGCTGAAACATGTATCAGGCAGTTGCTCCTTCTCAGTGCAAAGCATGTGCTCAGATTTGGCAGTATGAAAGTCCTCTGATTCTGATCTAAGAGGTAACATTTCTCATTGCACAGAGTAACATGCCTGACTCAAATATTACCCTTCAGACCTCAGTCAGAAGCCTCTTGTACAGCCAAATCATATCTCATGCTTTGCAATGAGGAGCGGAACACCCTGAAACACGTGTCTTCAAATATTGATATTCTAATTTGTTTTTTATCCTAAGTCATATGGCAACTCTCGTTAACGGGTCAATATTGATCTTTAGGATTGCTGCTTCCAATGGTGGCTCTAGAGGTCAATCCATCTTTCTCTATGGACTGGCAATTTGCATATTTAATTTCTCAGAGGAGAATTGCAAGGCTCAGAAATCTCCTTACCCTGGTATGTCAGGAATGTCACACTCCAAAAGAGAAATATTACCCCTTAGACCCCTTTCTGACTTTTTAAAGCTGAAGGCGCAGACCTCTGAAATAATATATATAAAGTCTTCAAAACCCTAGTTAAAAAGCAAACATATTCTAAAATTTATTTTTGCATGAAATTAAACTAATCTTTCACCCAACAGAATCTGAAGGCTTTTAATATAAGTCAATAAATGGTCAAATCAGTGCACTTAAGTATGCTTGTTCCGAAAAATTGGCCCATGTAAATACTGCAGCTATTACATTTTTTTAGGCAGCATATTCCCTTGAGAAAGCAAGGTATGTGTTTGCAACAATATGCAAACTGTATGGCTACCGATATCTCAATAGAGTTTGCATCGAGCCATGTAAAAGGGTTTAAAAGACTATTGATTAACGTGTTATACCAACAGTCAGCCAGTCATCAATGGCAGTATTCTGCCGGTGTAGAAGGATCTAAACTTACCTAAGATCCTATAAGGAGGAGTTATCCTTCCCCTCTCTCTCCTGCTAACAACTATTTTTATACATTAAAAATATGACTGCAATTTACTCTCTGTATTATGAATATAAAATTTGAACACAGTTTTGCTGCCTTGAGTTCTAAAACTAAGCAGCACAATTTTACCATATTAACGCTAAGGCTGTTTATGACACTATCAGTGTTTACATATAGTTGTGCCATGACTTTTCCTTTCACTTAAAAGAAATAATTTTCAATATCTAGCAAAGGGAGTATAAATTCAGATAACAAGTCAATGCGAGATCATAAATAAGGCAACCAGGCAGCATTGTAAAAATTAATCTTATATCAGGTAAATAGTGTTTTACGAGTTGACAGTTTCCCTTTAACAAAATCAAAATTTCTATTGAATAATCTGGCAATTTAACATTGCAGAACCTCCTCGCAAAATACATTTTGAACTTCAGAGATTGTGTTCACGTTCATGATTATTTAGGCAACAACGCAAAAGGTTAGACACTTTATCCTTATTTTAACAATTGAGTTGGGGACAGGAATTTTGTACTCACTAATATAGATGTTAGTGAAAGGATGGCCAGCACTCCATGAGAGGACTAAAATCTTCAATTTTATTTCAGGAACATAAATATAGCAGGAAAACTCAGTCAACAAAACCATGATTAAAACCTTCTGGTCAAAACGCAGTGGTTTTGCTCACTGGGCTGGCCTGTCTATATTTATGTTATTAAAATGAACTTGAAGACTTTAGTCCATTCCCATAGAGTACCCAATATCCTTTCACCGTTAATGTCTGACCAGCTCATCTGTCGTTGCTTCTGTGCAGGGCCGGACTGGCCATCTGGCAATTCTGGCAAATCCCAGAAGGGCCTATCTTGTCATGGGCTGCCTTGTCTGCTATGTTGTTAACAGAATCGGTGTTCTCAAGACAGCCATACTGTTAAGAGTTGTGATGGATCACAAAGTCACTGACTCCGTCGTTTTCCCCAACAGGCCACGGGTATCATTAGAAATATTGGTCTTGTAGTAAACCTTCCTTTCCTCCATCCAGGGTAATATTAGTAATATATCCCATCTGGTTCATCGGGACGGGGACAGCATGAGCCTGTGTGATTTCAAATGCCAGGGCTGAGTTTCAGCCCCAGTCCATACCTGCTTCTGTGGGAGGATTATATGGCAAGATAAGTGAGCTGGAATCCCAGTTCTTGCATTAAAACTAATATAAATGTATTATAGGATCTCTTCTGCCCTTGTTAGTGCATCTTTCCTTACATACTGTACAGCTGTCCTGTCGAAGAAACGGCTGCTTGTGGAGGAGAATATAACCAAATATTTCTATCAACCTCCTCCAAAAAATCCATTGCGTTCCCAAGTGCTCAGTTTTCCAACTGGAGGAGGCAGACGGACAAGTCTGGTCACATGATTCTCCATTATTGGCCATTTTCACAGGAGGAAACCTGTTCAGTTTGTGAGGAAGGTTGCACTAACAAATGCAGGAAGATAACCTGGTATACTTACATATTAGTGTCACAAAATCATGTTTCCTAAACACTTGTTACAATAACAAAATAGTAGGTAACCACTTTATTGTCTGAATGATTAGGAAATTCATAGGCATAATTCCTAGTAGATAGAAGACTGGTTATCGCTAACAATTTTTTACTAAAACATTGTTATGTCCAAAATCTGAAAATCAGAGATACGATTGCATATATTATAGCATACTGAATTTAGGAAACAATGTTAGATATTCATACCTGAAGAGATGTCAATGCGATTTTTCCTGGACTTTGTTATGTTTATGTGGACAAAAACTTTGCCTTCAGTTAGGTTTATCTCAACACTTCCAACTTCATCAGAAAAAGTGGTGAAAAGAAGGAGACCATTTGGATTCCAGGTACGAAAGTGAAAGCTGATGGATAACACATCTTCTGATTCTCGTCCATGGACTTCCAAGTAGCTTGTAGCATTAAAGAAGACTGGAACTGCATGTGACTCAACACAAGTAAAACTTAGATGGTCCTGGAAGTAGAAAAAAAAGATATGTACATTTTAATATATTGTAATAGTAAGAAATAAGTGAGACATGAAAAATGAGAAAACAATCCTATGAAAACAATCCAAATTTCTCTATAATTAAAGTACAAGCATTAGGCCATGAGTTTGTTCTTTTGCTGTTTATGTGCTTTTCTTTTACTTTTATGTAACTTAAAGGGAACCTGTAACCTTGAAAAATGATGTTTACTTGTACATATAGGATTAATCTGTGTTTAAATAAAGTTATAATGCTGACTGACCACCTCAATGAAAATGGGCTACCTGGAGAAAATAAACGTAGCTGTCAGATTTCAGCCCACGGGAAGTGCATGGGGCAGTCACAGTCACTATTGACTGCAGCGCTCATGATGCATTGAGTGAGCTGTCAATCAAAGTATTGGAGAGTTCTAACAACCGTCGCTCACAGAATAGTGAGTGGTGCTGTGAAAGGTGATTGTAACTAATCCATGGATGCTCCCATGACTGAAAGCCAGTGGCTCCTGGAAGGAAATAAGTTAAAGGGAATCTCTCAGCAGGTTGAATCTGCCTCATCTAAGAGACCCTGAATCCAAAAATGTATCACTTAGCTTACTGGGTCCAGTCATTATGACTCATTCAGAGTTTTTAAATTTAGCAATGCAGCAGAGCTAACCCCGCCCACACCAAGTTTCCTATTTACATAGCTATAGATGGTGAGCTGCTTATCACTGAAATAGGCAGAGTCGGACTGGAAGCGTGCCGCCAGCTTGTTCCAGCAATATTAATCACAAGCTTCAGTGTAAGTAAACACCACACAGCCGGACATATGGTGCAATGTTTTAACCCGTACCTCATGCTGTCCTCAGTTTACATAGCAAAAATCATTCTGACAGATCACCTTTAATTTCTTCTGGTAGCCACACTTTCAGTGTTGCAATCATGCAGTATTGTAACACCATTTTCTATAGATTAACTTTATAACTGCAGGTGAATAGTGTTTTCTGAGGTAACACGTTCCCTTTAAAAAATGTATCATTTATACTAAATAAAATACATCTCTTTAAAAACCTTAACCCCTTCACAACATATATTTATGTCATATGTCGTGTCCCCGACTTTGATGCGGGCTCCAGCACAGAGTCTGCATCTTTCCCCACACATGACTGCTGATTTAATCCATCCATGGCTGTTAACCAGTTAAATCCCTTTGTTAATCTCTGACAGCAGGATGTAACACGTGCCAGCCAGCAGCGCTTCACAAATCCCACCAATGCACCAACCATGTGATCGGGGAGCATCAATATGTTGTCATGACTGCAAGAAAATTATTCAGGTTGGTAAACGGCATAAAGAGAAAAAAATCTAAATGTCAGAATTACATTTTTTGGCCACCACAACATTGCGATGAAATACAATAAGAGGCAATCAAAACATCGTATCTACCCCACAATGGTGCCAGTAAAAACGTCAGCTCAGGGCGCAAAAAGTAAGCCCTCGTTCAACTCCAAATCCTGAAAAATGAAGACGCTGCAGGTCTTGGAAAACTTTTTTTATACAAAATTTTTGAAATTTTTTTTCACTACCTAAAACATAAACTATACGCGTTTAGTGTCTGCGTTCTTATACTGATTTATGGAGTCATATTGCCAGGACAATTTTACCACATAGTAAACATGGCAAATCAAAAACCCAAAAAACAATTATGGGATTACACTTTTTTTTTTAATTCCACCGTACTTGGAACTTTTTTCTCGTCTTCCAGAACACTATTTGGTAAAATCAATGGTGTTATTCAAAAGTACAACTTGTACTGCAAAAAAAAAAATCCTTATATGGCTATATTGATGAAAAATAAAAAAAACTATGGCTCTTGAAAGAAGGGAGGAAAAAACGAAAATTAAAAAAAAACACGGAAAATGACCATGGCATGAAGGTGTTAAAGGGGTTGTCCGCATTTGGGAGTGATTTTTTATTTACTAAAATAAATGTATGTTGGGATAAAAAATCATTTTTGCAATTGATTCTTATTAAACATTGTGCTTTGTTTGCCTTCTAAAGCTTTTGTGTTACATTATCTAATGCTGGCTGGAGAGTGAGTTAACTGAAAATCTGTCAATGAGCTTGTTTTGAGGGTCTTAAAAAGAGAACTCGGCACTCAACTTAGCGAAAAGGGTAAATATTTATTGTAGTACACGGTAGTGAAACGTTTCGGTCCTAAATTTCGGACCTTCATCAGCCACATTAAATACCGGGAGAGGGTAGAAATACCCAATTCAAAGGTAAGCAGTGGATACTGTTGGGATCAGGTAGATCTCCATAGTAATCCCTGATGTAAGGGTTAAAGGTGAGTATCTGAGTGAGAGTTTTAAGTCAGGTCTCCGCTGCATGCCGTTGGAGGGACGCGGTATCCGCCGCTGCACGAGGACCAGCGGATACCGCGTCCCTCCCACGGCATGCAGCGGAGACCTGACTTAAAACTCTCACCCAGATACTCACCTTTAACCCTTACATCAGGGATTACTTTGGAGATCTACCTGATCCCAACAGTATCTACTGCTTACCTTTGAATTGGGTATTTCTACCCTTTCCCGGTATTTAATGTGGCTGATGAAGGTCCGAAATTTAGGACCGAAACGTTTCACTACCGTGGACTACAATAAATATTTACCCTTTTCGCTAAGTTGAGTGCCGAGTTCTCTTTTTATTATCTTCACGGTATAGGAACCTACTCTGGCACCTTTCAGGCTGTGCACACGATTTATCTTTATACAATGTTTTGAGGGTCTGACAGAAGCATTTCTAATTTTTATCTCTCTTTTCTTTGCTTCTTTCAGTTGATTTATGACCACAGAACACATCAAAGTTGAATGGTAGAGAATAATACAATGAGTTTGTAAAGGCCAAATGGTGCAACAATTTTAATGAGAGCCAATTACAAAATTGATAAATACATAAAGTGGCTGTGCCTGTGCAAGTCTATTGTAGCATACTAACCTTGTTGGAAACATATATGTTTAACTTTATCAGATAATTTGCTCATGTCAGAGAAAGAATTATCAGAACTTATGCCCGTTTTAGTCATATTTTTGCAAAACAAAACTATTAAAAAACTAACTTGGTAATCTGCACCTGCACATAATAAGCATCCTACAAATAACAATGAAACATGGTCTTAGTACTGAGAGCTGTGGGGGAAGCGCACACAATAGGTTAACCTTACTTAAGGTGGAAGTAATAATGAAAAAAATATATTTCTCACCTAGGAGATGGTGAGGTTCGTCCGTTATTTAAAATTCCACCTGTTCCTACTTTTTGGCTGGGGATAGGCTCCAGGTAAAAATGTCCAACAAAAGGAAAACAGAGTTTAAAAGGCTGCGCTGATGGAGAAAGAATCACTTGCTCCAAAGATGGACAACGACGGTTCTTTTATTAGGACAACGCATTTCAACGCTGGAAAGACGTCTTAATCAATTAAAAAAAACAACATTGATGCTCTTGTTGACTATAAAGATGTCTGTGTGGCATTGAAATGCGTTGTCCTAATAAAAGAACCTTCATCGTCAACCTTTGCAGCAAGTGATTCTTTCTCTATCACCTCAAACTTTTAAAGTCTTTTTTTGATAATAAAATGTTCTAAACACATATGTTCTCTCTAATATGAATAGAAAAACACAGTTGTTACAGACACACAGCTGGGGGTCACACTGATCACACTACTTTTACCACTTTGTCACAGATGATACCGGAGAGATCACACAGATCCCACCACTGCCACCAAAATGTCAGGAAAACGTAACTCCACAATAATGCAACTGTGGAGAAGTAGCAAACAACCTCCACCAGGATGCACTGGTAAGGGAAAAAGAGTTGCACTTACTATGTAGCACCACAGTGCAGACATGCAGGCCGCCACTAGGAGGCGGTACAGTAGTCAGACAGGCCGGGTCAGCAACAAACAGGAAGAAAAAGTACCAGAGGTCACAGAAATGCACATGGTCAGAGACAAGCCAGAAGTCAGAGTCAGACAGGAACAAGGTATCCAAAACTTGAGATGGAAAGGGGAGTCAGGGAACAAGCCAGTAAGTCAAAAGACGGTCGGTAACGTAGTATCAGAGACAGAAAAACAGGAGGCGGGGTTCAGAGTTCAAGCCGAGTCATATACTGTAGGGAAACCACCAAATGTACACAAAGTCATGGATAGGGAATTGGTCAGACATTAATACAGGAAGTCAGAGGCAGAAGGATCACTAGGGTACACTGGTCAGCTGCTCTAGCCTGGAAGCATGAACAATCACTGACGTCTCCTGCAAGCTGCATCAAACTGAAATAGCAATAACAGATCCAAAACGAGGCAGAGGGGATTAACCCCCACATGACCAGTCCAGGGAGAGGATAGCAGAAAACAAACCCCGGACTGGATCATGACATCCACTATCTCTATCGTCAGTGCAATTATGCATTTGACTGACGAGTGAGGCAGCTGCTTCAATTACTAGGCCAGGTATTGTGTAACCCACAGTGAGCGTATAGTATATACCGTACACCTTTGATTCCAATGCATATATGACTACATGAAATAAAAAGGAATAGCAAAAATAATTGCTAAACCTGATATCACGGAAATGGCTAAGAACTTAGCAGAGGGAAGCACTTCAAAATTGGAAAATGGTACATTCTCACAGTGAATTTGTTTCTACCTGAATGAGTGATGACCCAAAGTCAATTTTGTCTTTTTATTAGATCAAATTTACACCTACATACCTCCCCTTGATGGGGGGGTGGTATGGGATGTGCTCAGAGCTTCAAAATTTTAGGAAATCTGTTGTGAACACTCTGGATTCTGAGTTGGGACTCCCTCTGGTGGCTGCTGATATTAATGAAGCTACCTTGACTGACAGAGGCCCTTTAGCTGAGGATTCAGTTGTGGACGATTGGCAATCTGGGAGTAATGACTGGGGAGATTTAAGGGAGTAACCTTCCAATGAGCCTCGCCGGTGATTAGTTGCTTCCTGGTCTCTTTTTGAAGTCAGCATGCTTCCTGCTTGTCCAGCAAAGTTTAAATAAGTTATTGACTGTTTATTTCTTTGGCTTGTGTTTTTGTCTATCTCTGTTTTCTGCCCTACTGGAAGGTGCAGTCAGGTTCCCCTGTGGGGACCTGCGCTGGATTCTGTTTCTCAATTACCATTATTTATGCATTTTCAGTTCCCTGTTATTTTTGCACCCGCTAAATTGCTACCTGTTCACACCAGAGACAGTTTATGTATTTTTGGTTCTCTGTTATTTCAGTGTCTGCTGTTTTGCTGCCCGTGCACACCAGAGGTCTGATCTAGCGGGGGGGATAGATCGTGTGGTCTCAGTATTTTTATATATGAGAAGTGTTGGAGTTTTTTCCAGTGTTTTTCCAGATTGCAGACAGTATTCTTTCCTGTCTTGTCCTATGTAGACAGTTTTGAGCCCCAACGTTTGCTTACGCTATTTTCTGCCTGCGTTTGTATTTCATCTTGTGTCACCGCCAATATATGTGTGGGGGCTACCTATTCCTTTGGGGCGCTTTTCCGGGGCAGTTAGCTTTCACCTTTCTATCTTCAGGCTTAGCTAACTCTCCGGCTGTGAGGAGGTGTCTAGGTCATCATAGGTACGTCCCACGGCTACTTCTAGTTGTGCGGTTAGCTTAGGGGTCTGCAATCCGTTAATTTCCAACCTCTCTGGGTGCCAGGCTGCCTTGGCTATTTTTTGCTACTGTCCTCCTCGGCTACCAAATCACAACAGAATCACCGGAAACTATCATTTCCATGGTACTCAAGAGAAGGAAAGAACAGTAAAAAAAAAAGGGGTGGTCAGAATTTTTTATATATTTTTTCCTCTTTTTCTCTGGGTGCCGTAGGAGGATTTTTTCTTCAATGGAAATTAAGCATTTGTCCGATCATGTTGAGCAGCTTGCTGTTCAAGTTTGGAGTATTTCTACCTATCTCAATCGGTTGTCTGCTGTAGAACCTAAGATCCCTATTCCTGATTTATTTTTTGGGGATCTGTCTAAATTCTTGAACTTTAACCCCTTAATTCCATCGGACGTACTATTCCATCCATGTGACCTGGTACTTAATTCTCATGGACGGAATAGTACGTCATGCCCTTTAATGCGACATCGCGACTTAAGTCGCGGTGATCGTATTAAAATTCCGATGCCATCTTACCTCTAGGAAGATGGTGTCGGCATCCCGGGCAGTGTCCTCCCCCATCCCACCTCCCGAGCGCTGTGATTGGCTGTTCAATTCTGAACAGCCAATCACAGGCTTTCTCACTGTTTCAGCCAATCAGATTGGCTGAAACAGTGAGATCCCAGGCTAGGATCCGAGGACCAATGTACTCGATCCTAGGCCTGGGCCTAGGATAATCCAGATCCCCACCGGATTGGCGCGATCGCCGATCATATCGATCGCGCCAATCGCAGGGCAAAGACGCGGTATTGCCGTGCTGTGCCCTGCCGGTCCTGCTGGATCGGTGCTATAATAGCACCGATCCTAGGCCGGAACCTAGGACAGGCCTAGCAGGGCCTGCAGGAGCGGATTGGCGCGCCTGCCCTTTTCCTTGATAAGTGACACAGTTCACTTATCAGAGCTTGCGCCTGCCCTTTTCCTTTTTTTTTTTCACTCCCTCCTTGCGCCACTCCCTTGGCGCCACATCTAGCAGCCGCCGAACTTTGATAAGTGACACAGTTCACTTATCAGAGTTCGCACCTGCCCTTTTCCTTTTTTTTTTCACCCCTCCTTGCGCCACTCCATTTGCGCCACATCTAGCAGCCGCTAAACTTTGATAAGTGACACAGTTCATTTATCAGAGCTCGCGCCTGCTGTTTTCTGTTATTTTTTCCTTTTTTTTACCCTCTCCTTGCGCCACTCCTGTGCGCACATCCAGCAGCCGCTGAACTTTGATAAGTTCACTTACCAGAGTTAGGGCCTGCTGTTTAACACTTTTCTTTTCATAGGCATTATTTTCTCCCCATTTTTTTTTCTTTTAGATTTTTCTTTTTAGCATAGTTTACACCAAGCACTATCCCCCCACACACATACACAGTTATCAATAAAGTACACCCAAGCACCATAATCACAAAAAAATGTCCCACCGCTCCCGTTCATCCCAACAGCGCTATTCATTGGAGGAGGCATATGCTTTCCTTGCCTCCGACACTGATAGCAAGGGAGAGGGTCTCATATTTCTTTATTTCTCCGATTCCTCATCCTCTTCCCCCTCCTCATCTTCCTCCTCGGGTCC
>VIAB01002344.1:49242-60535 GCA_009801035.1 Oophaga pumilio
GTCACATGTGGGGGGTTTCCACTGTTTAGGCACATCAGGGGCTTACCAAACGCTACATGGCGTCCAATCTCAATTCAAGTCAATTTTGGTTTGGAAAAGTCAAACGGCGCTCCTTTCATTCCGAGCCCTGCTGTGCGCCCAAACAGTGGTTTTCCCTCAAATATGGGGTATCGGCGTACTAAGAAAAAATTGCACAACAACTTTATCTGTGCACTTTCTCCTTTTTCCATTGTGAAAATAAAAAAAAATGTTTGTAAAATATCATTTTTGTGACTAAAAAGTTAAATGTTCATTTTTTCCTTCCACGTTGCTTCAGCTCCTGTGAAGCACCTGAAGGGTTAATAAACTTCTTGAATGTGGTTTTGAGTACCTTGAGGGGTGCAGTTTTTAGAATGATGTCACTTTTGGGTATTTTCTGCCATATAGATCCCTCAAAGTGACTTCAAATGTGAGGTGGTCCCTAAAAAAATGGTTTTGTACAATTTTTTTGAAAAATTGAGCAATCGCTGGTCAAATTTTAACCCTTATAACTTCGTAACGAAAAAAAAATTTGTTTCAAAATTGTGCTGATGTAAAGTAGACATGTGGGAAATGTTATTTAGTAACTATTTTGTGTGACGTATTTCTCTGTTTTAAGGGAATAAAAATTCAAAGTTTGAAAATAGCAAAATTTTCAAAATTTTCGCCATATTTCCATTTTTTTCTTAAATAACCGCAAGTTATTTTGAAGAAATTTTACCACTATCATGAAGTACAATATGTCATGAGAAAAGATTCTCAGAATCGCTAAGATCCATTGAAGCGTTGCAGAGTTATAACCTCATAAAGAGACAGTGGTCAGAATTGTAAAAATTTACACGGTCATTAACGTGCAAACCACCCTAGGGGGTTAAGGGGTTAAGAAAAATTGTAAATTGTTTTTTTCCTTGAAACCTAATTCCTCAGGGAACTCGGAGCAGCAGGTTAAAATTGTCATCTCCCTGTTGCGCGGCGACCCTCAGAATTGGGCATTTTCACTGACACCTGGGGATCCTATTTTGGCTAATGTTGATGCATTTTTTCAGGCTCTGGGGTTATTGTATGATGAACCTAATGTGATTGATCAAGCTGAGAAAACCTTATTGACATTGAACCAGGGTCAGGAAGCCGCAGAGTTTTATTGTCAGAAATTCCGAAAGTGGGCAGTCCTTACGAAATGGAACGATGATGCCCTAGCGGCTCTTTTTCTAAAAGGGCTGGCAGAGACCGTAAAAGATGTAATGGTGGGATTTCCTGTCCCCTCGGGGCTCAACGATTCTGTCATTAGCTATTCAAATTGACAGACGCTTGCTTGAACGTAAAAGTATGCGAGAGGTGGTGTTGCCTTTTGAGCGGGCCCCTGAGCCCATGCAGTGTGACGCTTCTCACATTATTTCCATCTGTCCTAAGCGGGGAAGACGTTTTTCGCGCTCATTTGTTTTGGGCAATGTACAGTCTAAATTTCTCTAGACTGTTACCTTGATCTGCTCCTTGTCAACATTTTATGCTCAGGCTTTTGTGGATTCAGTAGCAGCCCCGAACCTGATGGATTTTGACTTTGGCAAACGTTGTGGTTTTCCCATGGTACCCCTGCGGAGCCCTATTCCTTTGCTGGACATTGATTCTTCCCCTTTGGCGGAGAATAAATCCCAATTTTGGAACCAAGTGATAAAGCAGGTAGCCCCGGTCCACCAGGTCAGTAGGGGTTGTCAATGTGTTCATGGTGACACTCCTGTGTTTTCTACTTCTCCCCAGTCTCAGGAGATCCCCGACTATTTGACTGATTTTTCTGATATGTTTAGTGAAAGTAAGTCTGTGTCCTTGCCTCCCCACAGGAGTTATGATTGCGCGATTGAGTTAGTACCTGGCTATAAATTTCCCAAGGGTTGGCTCTTCAATTTGCCGGTACCTGAGCATGATGCTATGCGATCTTATATCCAAGAGTCATTGGAGAAGGGTCATATTAGACCATTCTCTTCACCCGTGGGCACCGGCTTTTTCTTTGTGGCCAAGAAGGATGGATCATTGAGGCCATGTATTGACTATCGTCTCCTTATTAAGATCACTGTTAAATATCAGCATCCGTTACATCTGATTTCCGATTTATTTTCCAGAGTGAAAGGTTCTAGTTGGTTTTCCAAGTTTGACCTTAGGGGGGCGTATAATCTTATTCGCATTAAGCACGGTGATGAATGAAAGACGGCGTTTAATACCCCTGAGGTGCATTTTGGGTACCTAGTGATGCCTTTTGGGCTCATTAATGCCCCTTCCGTCTTCCAATCTTTCAAGAACGATATTTTCCGGGATTTAGTGGATAAGTTTCTGATCGTTTATTTAGACGATATTTTGATTTTTTCCAATGACTGGGATTGTCATGTGAAACATGTTCGGAAGGTATTCCGGATTTTGAGAGAAAATGCTTTGTATGTCAAGGGATCAAAATGTCTCTTTGGCGTTCAGAAGGTTTCGTTTTTGGGATTCATTTTGTCTCCGTCCGCTATTGAGATGGACCGGGTCAAAGTTCAGGCCATTTGTGATTGGGTTCAGTCCACTTCATTGAAGGCTCTTCAGAGATTTTTGGGTTTTGCTTATTTTTACCATAAATTTATAAGTAATTTCTCTGGTATTCTGAAACCACTAACTGATTTGACCAAAAAGAGTTCTGATTTAGTGAATTGGTCTCCAGAGGCAGCTTCTGCATTTTAGAAGCTTAAAGGGTATGCCACACTAAACGAGATCGCAAACGAAATCGCTAACGAGATCACTAAAATGTCACTATTTTGCGATCTCGTTAGCGACCTCGTTGTGAGTGGCATGTAGCAACGATGTGGCCCCTGGTGTGATGTCACTGATCGTTCACTAGAGTTCTGGACCGTTTTTTGATCGTTGGCGTGCCGCTGGTGAGCCTGAATCGCTGTGTTTGGCACCTTTTGCGAACGACGAGCGACCTCGTTTGTGACGCATATGACTGTTTTGCGTCACGGAGTGGATCGCAATATCTGTAAGTTCTCTTTTGCGTCACAGAGAGGATCGCAGAAGTTGCAAAGCAGGCTAGCAGGACGCAGAGAGCAGGAGCGATGCTGGAAATTCCTATGAATCAGAAGCGCTCAGTACATGCTAATGACATCCTAATGACCGCCAAAGTCGTTAAAGAGATCGCTGACCGCTGATGTGTCGTTTATGAGATCTCCTGTTTGGCAGCTACTAGCGACCTAAAAGAGATCACACCAACGATTGCGTCGTTATCGTGATCGCAAACGAGATCGCTAAGTGTGGCAGTACCTTAAGAGGAGATTCACTTCTGCTCCTGTTCTACAGCAACCTGATGTTTCTCTACTATTTCAGGTGGAGATAGATGCTTCTGAGATTGGTGCAGGAGCCGTGTTGTCCCAAAGGGATCCTGTAACCTTTAAGATTGACACTTGTGCCTTCTTCTCCCGGAAGTTTTCCCCAGCTGAACGTAATTATGATGTGGGGAATCGAGAGGTATTGGCTATGAAGAGGGACTTCGAGGAGTGGAGACATTGGTTAGAGGGAGCCAAACATCAGGTTGTGGTCCTTACTGACCACAAGAACTTGATCTATTTTGAATCAGCCAAGCGATTAAATACTAGACAGGCCAGGTGGGCCTTGTTTTTCACACGCTTTAACTTTGTAGTCTCCTTTCTCCCGGTTACTAAGAATGTTATGGCGGATGCCCTCTCTAGGAGTTTCCTTGCGGATTCTCTAGATGTGACTGAGCCTACTGGCATTCTAAAGGAGGGTGTGGTTCTTTCCGCTTTCTCACCCGATTTGAGACTTGCCCTGGAGCAATTTCAGGGGAATAAACGTGAATGTTGCCCTGCGGGGAAATTGTATGTCCCAGACCAATGGAGGAAGAAAGTTATGTCTGAAGTTCATTGCTCTGCATTGGCTGGTCATCCCGGTATTTTTGGTACTAGAGATTTGGTGAGTCGGTCCTTTTGGTGGCCTACTTTAACTCGTGATATCAGGAATTTTGTGCAGTCTTGTGGGACTTGTTCTCAGTCCAAACCTTGCTCTCACTCTAGTGGATTGTTAATGCCATTGCCTGTGCCCAGGAGGCCATGGACCCATATTTTTAAGGATTTTATTTCCGACCTCCCTGTCTCTCAGAGAATGACCGTTATCTGGATGATCTGTGATAGATTTTCCAAGATGATCCATCTTGTGCCACTGCCGAAGTTGCACTCCTCTTCCGAGTTGGTGCCCTTGTTTTTTCAGAAGGTGGTTTGGTTGCACGACATTCCATTGAACATTGTGTCTGACAGAGGAGTCCAATTTGTTTCCAGATTTTGGAGGACCTTCTGTTCTAAACTGGTAGTTCAGCTGTCTTTCTCCTCTGCGTTTCACCCTCAGACCAATGGGCAGACTGAGAGAACAAACCAGACCTTGGAAACTTATTTGAGATGTTTTGTGTCTGCTGATCAAGATGACTGGGTCTCTTTTTTGCCAACCGGCTTAGGACGGATGGTCCTCGGTTTAAAGTGGGTGACATGGTTTGGCTGTCCTCAAGAAATATCCCTATGAAGGTGGCATCTCCAAAATTTAAGCCAAGATTCATTGGACCTCATAAGATCTTGGAAATTCTTAATCTTGTTTCCTTCCATTTGACTCTTCCAGGGACGTTTAAGATTCATAATGTCTTCCACAAATCTTTATTAAAAAGGTTTGCTGAGCCAGTGGTTCCTATGGCTGCGCCCCCTGAGCCTGTTTGGTTGAGGGCAATCTGGAGTATAAAGTGGAGAAGATATTGGATTCTCATCTGGCTAGATGGAGACTCCAGTACTTGGTTAAGTGGAAAGGTTATGGTCAGGAGGACAATTCTTGGCTGTTTGCTTCTGACATTCATGCGGAGAAATTGGTTCGCGCCTTTCACCGGGCTCATCCTGATCGGCCTGGTGGCGCAGGTGAGGGTTCGGTGACCCCTCCTCAAGGGGGGTACTGTTGTGAACGCTCTGGATTCTGAGTGGGGGCTCCCTCTGGTGGCTGCTGATATTAATGAAGCTACCTTGACTGACAGAGGCCTTCAGCTGAGGATTCAGCTTCAGACAATTGGCAATCTGGGAGTGATGACTGGGGAGATTTAAGGGAGTATCCTTCCCAGGAGCCTCGCTGGTGATTAGTTGCCTCCTGGTCTCTTTTGGAAGTCAGCGTGCTTCCTGCTTGTCCTACAATGTTCAGATAAGTTATTGGCTGTTTACTTCTTTGGCTTGTGTTTTTGTCTATCTCTGTTTTCAGCCCTACTGGAAGATGCAGCCAGGTTCCTCTGTGGGGGCTTGCGCTAGATTCTGTTTCTCAATTACCATTGTTTATGCATTTTCAGTTCCCTGTTACTTTTGCATCTGCTGAATTGCTACCTGTTCACACCAGAGACAGTTTATGCATTTTTGGTTCTCTATTATTTCAGTGTCTGCTGTTTTGCTGCCCGTGCACACCAGAGGTCTGATCTAGTGGGGGGAGAGACCGTGTGGTCTCAGTATTTTTATATATCAGAAGTGTTGGAGTTTTTTCTAGTGTTTTTCCGGATTGCAGACAGTATTCTTTCCTGTCTTGTCCTATCTAGACAGTTTTGGGCCCCAGCGTTTGCTTACGCTATTTCCTGCCTGCGTTTGTATTTCATCTTGTCTCACCGCCAATATATGTGTGGAGGCTACAAATTCCTTTGGGGCACTTTTCCGGGGCAGTTAGCTTTCAACTTTCTATCTTCAGGCTTAGTTAACTCTCCAGCTGTGACGAGGCGTCTAGGTCATC
Source organism: Oophaga pumilio (assembly GCA_009801035.1). Taxonomy (NCBI): domain Eukaryota; kingdom Metazoa; phylum Chordata; class Amphibia; order Anura; family Dendrobatidae; genus Oophaga; species Oophaga pumilio. Next base: position 55,033 of record VIAB01002344.1, read on the forward strand.
GTAGGTACGTCCACAGCTATTTCTAGCTGTGCGGTTAGCTTAGGGGTCTGCAATCCGTTAGTTTCCAACCTCTCTGGGTGCCTGGCTGCCTTGGCTATTTTTTTGCTACTGTCCTCCTTGGCTACCAAATCATAACAGAAATCCTGAAAATACAGGATATCTCCACCCCTAATGGTTCCAGGCTGTAAGTATTGTCATGATGTTTCATATCGCAATTTTGTTCTTCTATAGATATGAAATATGACAGGTATAGCATCACGTATCGGGTCGTTATTAAGTTGAAGGGGTTATAATGGCCTTACAGTGATGTGAGTGAAAGTGTTTTTTGTCCCTTGCTATGACTCCAAAATTCTATCTCCTGCAGCTATTGGATCAATGTAAACTTCAATATTTATATCTGTTCATCGGAGACACAAAGTCAACTGGCATTGTCAAGTTTTCTTTTGAAGAGAAGAACCTTTGGCCTAGGAAGTGTACAGTAATTGCCCACCTCTGCATAAACAGATCTCAAAGCTTGTTGTCTTTTTTTCCAAGCAGATATCCTGTTTTAATCACCTGATCATGGCAGGAGGTCTCTGCTTCAAAAGAGGATGAAGCATCATCTCTCTCTCTCTATTTCCCTTCTTTTAATTAGTTCCACTTCAAAGGAGGTTGGAGTTTCAGCTCTTCTCCAGTTATAATTACTTTTCTCTCTTCTCCATATGTTCAATGTGAGGGAACATATGACAGGTCTTATTGATTTTAATTTTTCTCTATGACAACAGTGTTTTAATTTTTTCATTGAAACTTTTTCTAAAATGACGGCAAACATCTTTATTTACAGTGGCTGCATTAAAAAAATAAGTATTCAGACTATGATATTCTTTACATAGCACGCATGGCTTAACCTATATTGATTAAAAAGTAATAAAGCAAAAGCAGTAGCACGTTGCTTTTGAAAGGGTTATTTCTAAAATCATAAAGTGGTCTCACTTTTCAACAAATACAGAATTAATCATGTGTATCAAAACAACTTAATTTTTAATTTGCATTGATGTGCAGCTTTCACTCCCCCAAAGATGCCTCCTCCAGAGCGCTTTATCCTCCTTTCTACTCTATCTGTTCTCAAGTAGTTATAATGCTGTCAGTCTAGCATGCACAGATGCACTTATTGTCTTTGTCTAATAAAACAATCATCAAACACCTTCACGACATCTTCATTGTTCTGATAGCCCGATTGTACCACAGCTCAGATTGCTATGCTCGAATATGCCAGGAGGAGGAAGCATGATCATGCTCTCAGAATCCTACTGATACTAGCTGCAAAGGCACCTAATAACCTTGTTTAATTCATGAAAAGGATGCACCCAATGACCCTGTCTAATAAAACAGCCTCCAGACACTTTCATAGAATCATTTTTGCTTAGTCAGTTGGAATTTAGCACATCTCAACTATGCTTGGCTCTACTAAGCATGCAGATGAGAACATGATTGTGCTATGAAGATCCATATGAACCAACAATGAAATGTTGAATTTAAATAGTAATAAATATTAGATAAATAGTGAGTCACAGTCACTAAATTCAAACCTATCAATATTAACTCATTTATACAAATAAAAATTGCCCATATTCCAGCCTTCTCTTCCTGGTTATTGAAGGACACTGGAACATCCAAATGCACATTATAAGTAAAAAGAAAATATTTGTATGATGTTTATGCACCAACCCATCAATATGATTATCCATTACATTGGTTACTGGATGTGAATAAATATTTTTAACAAAAGCAACCTCACAAGATTTTAATAAGTGCAAAAGAGAGCAAAGGGATTTGCTGCAGCACTGAGAAGAAGCAGTGTGCTTCTAGCAAATGTTTTAGCAGATAGCAATAAAACCTATGATTCAGCTCTCCGATGACTGATGCACAAAAAGGGAGGAAAAAGATGAAAAAAGATGTAAAAGGCACAAGAAAAAAAATGATTGCTATGTTGGATTTGTACTGTATACTAAAAGAGCCATGCAGATTATTGTGATTTGTAAAAAATATTGCCGTTGTGGGAATAATCCCTGGTCATGTAAGCATTTGTCAAATGTATCATAATTGACATACTCAGAGCAAGGAAGACCAAAGTTATCCAACATACCACATTATAGGAATTCATCTTCTTTCTCCTTGCAAGGTCAGTGATATTAAGTGAATTGTACTTAATGCTTTCCATACAACCTTTGAAATTTCTTCTGCTGCTTGAGCTTGGCTTTCCAGACAATGGCATACCTCCAAATGTTAGCTGGAAAGGAAATTGAACTATTTTATTATTATTGCTATTTTTTTTTAATGTGTGCATTTGAATGTAAAAATGTATCAGTTTATTGTAAGCATCTTATTAATATGCACAAAGATAAGCTTTGACATCTTGCCACAAAAAATATGTTTCGTTTTGTTATTTTTTGACTATGCTGAATACAAATTTATACCAGTTAAAGCCAAAGCAAAGTCTTTACTTATAGGTGCAATCCCCATGAAAATGTATAACATGTATGTGTGTGCAAGCAGGTAATATGGCCATTTAAAAAAAGATATAACAAAAGACATAGTCTTGTTTAGAAAACTAATTTTCATATATTATGTTAAGGAATTCTGAGTTAATAGAATGGGACCTCTGTTCATCATCTTCATATCTTTGCCAGTGTGAAGAATTTTGTCTGGAGAATCTGCCCTGCTTTACACAAACAATTCTGTTTCTGAAGAAACACAAATATATGCACAAAAAAGCAGAGGCATGGCATAATAAATGGACATTTAAAATAACAAACAAACTGAGCTCAGAGAAAAAAATCATTAATTGGATTAGATTAATGGTGCAAAAGTTTTACAGTCCCAATATCCATGTAAGATCAGAGGCCTGGTGCCCTCACTGTCTCTGAAGCAGATTCCTTAGATTTTGTATGCAAATTGCCTCTTCAGAGAGGATGAGGACTTGAACTCTATAGTGCCACCTGTTGGAAGCAGCAATCCTGTAAGTCATTATTGACCCTTTAATGAGTCTTTCAATATGACTTAAAAGCCAAATCAGAATCTCAATTTGCTGACATAGCGTTTTGGGGTATTGTCCAAATTCATGCTCAGATTCAGTCTCTGAGCTCAGTTTGTTTGTCTATTTAAATGTCCATTTATTCTGACATGTCTGTGCTTTTTTGTGCATGTTTTTTGATTTCTTCAGATAGTTTGCTAAGTCATGCCTGAGGAAGAGACTTAAGATATCTCAAAAGCTTGCAATTTGTTACCATCTTTTGAGTTAGCCATTAAAAGGTATCAACCACTGAGGACTCTCAATTCTAAATATCTTTCTATCTACTGCCTAACATGGTACAAAGATATATTTACTTTATAGTACACTATGTAATGCTTATTTCTACGGGTGATTACACAACAGCGAAATTTAACACTTATTCTCAGGTTTCTCCAAAGATTACAACTGACAGTCAGGATTCCCCACAGACTTCAACATTGGGAAACAACATGATAGACATGTGAAGAAACATGTAATAAGAAAATATTTTACAAAAACTTTTCTCTTAAATAATATGTTATCATCCTTTACCTATTAGAGGAACATTTACACTTAGCATAAATAAAACATTTTAAAGTGGCCTAGAGAGCAAAATTATAAAGGAGAAAAAATATCACAATTAACAAAAACTATGGTCATAAAAGAAACAAAAAAAAATCGTAATTTCTCTTTACCTCAAAATCCAGGTCCAATTTAACAAACTCTCCATTAGTTTTAAAATACTGTACGTGGTTGTCAAGTGTTAGGTTTATGTGCTTTTTATGGCGGTCTATTATAACCGAGTGCCAATGATGATCATCTAGAAGACTTCCTGTTGTTACCGTTGTATGGCCATAAATGTTTCCATATTGGTTACTTCCTGGTATAGGAAAAAACAAGATTAGTTTACTTACTGGTTATGAAACTGTATGCAATATGATATGTCTGATACTGCTATCAAAATGATAAAATAACATCAAATCATTTTTATTCACCACATTCCAATTACTTATAATTTAAGGGCCTGTTAAAGCAATCACACCCCTTCAAGCTCTGACAAGCAGCTCACTGTCAATAAACAATGCACATAAAAAGCTGTGGTGTGGAGGGGGTTATCTTTCTCAGCTCTGCACATGCTGCATGTAATGATCTGATTGTGTCACAACTGCTGCATCCTGTTAACTAAGGCTGTGTGTGCAGCGTTTCATCAGCATAGATCTGCATGCATCATGATTACATATCATTAACATGGTGTATGCAGAGACATGAGTTTGCATGTGTTCGCATGCAAACGCATACGTATGAGTCATTTCACGGTGTGTGGCGGTGTCCGGCGAACGCAACATGTTGCATTTTTTGAAGAGTCAAAAATCCGTCAAATATGCGCATGCGGATGAATGTGTCAAAACAATGCATTACTGTCTATGGGAATGCATTGGTATGCAATGACATGTGTACAGATGCGTTTGATATGCATGCGTTCTTCATGAGACACGCCGTTTTGGTGTCTGCCCTATAAAATGCATGCGCATAAACAATGCAAACGCATGCAAAAGCGCATACAAATGCATGCACATGCAGCTTTTTTTTGCATCATGCGTAAGATGATGCAGATAAAAAACACTGTGCAAACATGCGCAAATGTTTTTGCATGTGTTTGCGTATGCAGATGATACACTGCGCACATATATACAAATGTGAACCTAGCCTTAGTGATACATCATTGTATATAAGTACTGTTTCTTTTTGTAATTCACTTCCACTTGGATTCAACAAAATGGTGGCTGCTGACAGCCATTTCTATGAATTGTAAAAGGCCATTAAAACATTTTTAAAAAGTTTAAAACTTCTTATAATCACATTACCACTCACCTATCTGATCTCTCCACTACTCATCATCACCCATCCAGTTCTTGACGTAAGTATCTTTTTCCTATTGTGACTACTGAAATACCCAGTATGGAGAAGTGAGCATATGGTGAGTATAAGGATTTTTGTAAATTTTTTACAGAGTATGTTTAGAGACCCCCACAGCATAAAAAGAGACACTAAATTTGAAGAGAATAACTTCCCTCCAAATCAAATTTCCTGGAAAAATCCACACAAGCAGGCAAACTCATATTTTGTCTGATCTGTTCATCTTTAGTTTTCACCAACCCATTCATTTTTATTGACCTCTGAGGCTAAGTTCACACGTTGCGGAATTGCCGCTGAAATTTCCACGGCAATCCCACACTTCTCTGCCGCGGGAAATACGCATTTTTTTTGTATGCGTATTCCCGCCAGAAACTAGCGTTTTGCAAGCGTAATTAGCTTGCAGAATGCTAGCATTTTCCTAGCGATCTGTAGCATCGCTTGGAAAACTGATTGACAGGTTGGTCACACGAATGAGAAAAAGGCAAGTTGACAGCACTCACAAACTCGGGGTGCACGTACCAGTCCAAGGAACCCACTTGGAAAAACGTAGAACAA
>VIAB01002344.1:128649-139153 GCA_009801035.1 Oophaga pumilio
AAAAAGTTCAGTTTTTTCTCATTAGTGTACATTAAAGCCCAGAAAATGCCTTTAAGAGGAGAAGTTTAACAGTCTCAACAACCGAGATTAGTAGCAATAGAATATATTAGAATAAACAGCACTGACATTTTTTAGTGGCATAGAAACAGTAAATAACAGTACTCTAAAATGTATAATTTTTGTATCATAGTGCTGAAACTCAGATTAAGTTGAAATAACAGTGCAAAAAGACTGGAAGTAAAGGGTAATTGATTTGAGAATAATTGCTGCTATAAATTGAGACGGAGAAAAGCCTTTGGCAGAGAAATTGGAAACAAGCAAAGTATAACATAATGAAAGCTGAAAAACAAATCTATACATTTTAATAGGTGACTGATTTTTATCTTACTGTGTTCACTTTTGTCTTATGCTAGACAATATGCATTTATATTGTCAGTGTCACCTATCACAATTAATATACAGTACTATCACATTGCCTATGGCAAATGCATTTTTTAATTTTCAATTTTCTATTTTCCACTTCTTTAATATTATATTACATCAATCAGATATCTTGTATCTTACAAGAGATTGTAAATGCAGCACATATCTATAAAAATAGAAATTTACATACCTATAAAATACACAAAAAAATCTAAAACAATAAATTAGTCATAGTTAAGGAGTATCAATTGATTGTAATACACATATACAACATCTGTATATCTGTATGAAGAATGTCCATTTGCTGATGATTTTTTTCGAGGGAATAAATTAATCTCCCTTTGGATACTGGTAAATTAATTATTGGATTAATGCTTGGTTAATCGATAAGGGTCTGGCTTCAGAAACTCCCACCAATTAGCTGTAATTGTTGAAAAAAACTGTTTCATCTTACAATTATTGGTCCCAACTTGCAACAAACCACTTTAGTAAGAATAAAATAAAATCAATATGACGCGTATCGTTATATGAAAAATTGGCTGCAATATACATTATGAAATACATGGAAAGAATTTCAATGTATGGAAGAAATTTACATAAAAACTAAAGCATGCAACAGGTTTTCACAACCAATGCATGCTCATTCTTCTGTGGAATTGCAGAGGATTTTCATTCTGCTCAATTAATAAAGTGAATCCTTTCTCAAATTTGCAGATAAATTCAAATTGGTGGTGAGGTGGAAAAAGCTTGCTACATTGTACATAAAGTTTTAAACGTGGCGATCATCCACTAACAAGAATAAGGTCATTTGTATAATGTGAGGGCAATTTTTAGGGTATGTGAACATGACTTCTTTTTCAGGTGGGTCTGCTCCATAACCCACCTGAAAAAAAACACTCAATAAACATAAAAAAGAATGAACATACTGATTGTACTGCAATAAAAAACGACGTACTCTGCACATGTTCAGTCTTTTCAACTTCTTTTAATCGCTTCAAGTCTTGAAAACATGATTTAATTAAAAACAGTGACTGGCTCACTCTTCAGGTGCCTACTCACTGTTTTATACATACAGTATCAGTGAAAACAAGAAATTGGTGGATATTTGCCACAAAAACATAGCTTGCAGAGACAAAATTTGAAGCTCCTTATCTCAAGTGGAAAATTTGTTAAAGTACCACTCCAGCTTCTTTTTTTAGATGGTGTGAGGCTACTAACGTAAGGTCCCTGCACTTAGTCTAATACAGTGGGTATGGAAAGTATTCAGACTTCTTTAAATTTTTCACTCTTTGTTTCATTGCAGCCATTTGGTAAAATCAAAAAAGTTCATTTTTTTCTCATTAATGTAAATTCTGCACTCCATCTTGACTGAAAAAAGACAGAAATGTCGAAATTTTTACAAATTTATTAAAAAAGAAAAACTAAAATATCACATGGTAATAAGTATTCAGACCCTTTGCTCAGACACTCATATTTAAGTCACATACTGTCCATTTCCTTGTGATCCTCCTTGAGATGGTTCTACTCCTTTATTGGAGTCCAGCTGTGTTTAATTAAACTGATAGGACATTATTTGTACCAACTGTACTTAACTGCTGCCATATTCATTAGAAAATTAATGATGCTCCAGTCAGTCTCCAGCGGTTTGTAACTTGCCAGATCGCTCGTGTGTTTGGAGAGAGCCAGAGGTCTCTTTTCAATAAAACTATGAGGGTCTCATTTATGCTCTCATAGACTTGCATAGATAGCTTGTGACCATCACTTTTGAGTTCTGGGACACTGGGAAGAGCTGAAGATGGTGGGTGAGGAGTATAATATTAGGTACAGGGATCTAGCATTAGTAGCATCACTCCAGTGCTGAAATACTGATTTCCTCATAAGTTACAGAGTATACAACAGGACCCAGGTGCAACTATTACCCTTGCATATATTACTTCATTTCTTGTCCAAGGAACATTTCATTTTGTTCTCTTTTCTTTTTTTGTTTATTTTTGTTTGTTTTTAAGATGTAAAACTCCAAATCCACATTATAGATATACAGGTAATTGATATTGTTATGGCTGTAGATAGGGAACATTAGGAGGGGATTAGGTGATTTACACATTGAACTAAATAAGAAAACAATGTGCATAAAGATCTTCGGCTTTTCCACTGACAACAAGTTCCTAAGTTTCCACTAAAGGGGCTGCATGTAGAAAGAATTTTATCATTTCATGCCTTTCATTTGAAGGTGATTTGTAGCTCTGTACCAGAAAAACAGCACTATAAGGATACCATCAACCAGTTCCGGGAGCATCCAGCATAATTGTGAATGTATATCTTCTACCAAATCCACAATATGGGTTGTATATTATAAGGAAGGTAATGTATTTACAGAGGTTCTTAACTTTTTTATAAAGATTAAGTATAAAGGGATTTGCAAGAAAAAATGTTGACAACTTGAACCAGAAGATAATGAATAACTTGCAGTAGCTGGAGGTCTAACCTCTGGGGCCCCCACCGATTGTGAAAGTTGGGTTCAGAAGAGCACTGCCTGTATGGTATGGAAGTAGATTATGTATATCTCTGCAACATTCACTCTCAACAGATAGCTGTACTCAACTCCTTGGCACTCCCCTTAATAATGAATGAAGTGGAGGTGTGCATATGTAAGGGAGGTGACAGAGTCTGTCATATGCCCCCCTCTTTGAACAGTATGCACATTACATGTGTGTGGTTCCCTAGTGTTTATGACTGTTAATGTATTTATTTACTGTTGCTGTAATGTGTATGTACTTGACATGTGTTGTGAATAGGATCAGGGATAGAATAGGGTAGAAGGCAGCAGTAGCATATGACAGTAGTGGACATAGAATAGTGGGGCATACTGAGAATGAGAGTGTTAGAATAACATAGATAACATAAGGGGTTTTCCAGGCTGGGAGGAGTTACAGATGGTGTAGTACAGAACAATCGGATATAGTGATGGGACTTCCTGGTTAGTGAGCAGAGCCTGGGCAGCCATGCTCAGGGAAAGAAGTAGTAATGCAGCAATGAAAGCAGTCAGATAGCCGTGGGGGTGAAGTTGTTGAGGCAAGTAGGGAACCCAGGCTGAGCGGCGTGCAAGTGGTCATCATCTTAAATGGTAACCATCCTAAGGAGGATCCGAGACCTACGGACGGGATTAGGCGAAGCTGAGATGGTAAGCCTTTTACCTTTTCCTATTGAAATCGGGAATGGGGAATGGGAGGAAGCTTGTGGACCTAAAGGTACGGACGCTGCAGAAGTGATAGAGATTGTCCAGTGAGGCAGCGATTGCCGGGAAAGACAGAGAATGTCAGAAGGGACAGAGATTGTCCAGTGAGGCAGCGAGTGCAGTGATTGTCGGGAAAGATAGAGAATGTCAGATTGCCAGGATGGGACAGAGAATGTCCAGCGAGGCAGGGAATGCCAGGATGAGGCAGAGACTGCAGTAAAAACATGGAAAGCTCCAGGAAAGTCACTGCATGAGAACTGTGCTGTATCTCTGTAAAGAAGCCTGTTATTAAGTAAAATCGAACTGTTAATCATGGACATAGATTCAGGAGTGGTTTGTGAGAACTGGGAATCTGGAGCCAGGATGGCTGAAGAAGAAGGGATGCCAGGACCTAAAGTGAGTGTTCTACTTTGTGTTTCCTTTGTGGGGCTCCAGAGTGTGGGAATGCAGTAGCACCTCGCCACGACTACCACCCTGGCCTCCTTACACATGATCGACCTCTGCTCCATTCAGACAGGGATCTTCAGAGTCCAGTCCTTGGTATCTGTGGGGGTCCCAGCATTCGGACACCCAGCAATTGGAAAGTTGTCACTTCCAAACATTATACAGCACCTTAAAAAAGGGATGTCATACAGGATATTTGCCACTGTAACATTTCTAATGTACTCAAGCACGTTATTAACAAAGTCATTAAGCATTTATCACAAACATACATTAATTACTAATTTCTCTGATTGCCCAATAATAATTAAGTTTCAATATAATTTTCAGATGGCAGAAATGAGTATTGCATAATAGTACCTCATATCCAATGATATGAGTAAACAAAAAGCTTATTGCTACTAATCCATCATGATAATGAAAAAGAAACAAAGTAAATAGGGAGGAAAATATATTGAATTTACTACTTATGAGAAAACAGCTAATTTACTGTTTATGAGAGTAATTTGTCAGTACGACCAAGGCATACAACATAAGGTAGCAATGATACTGTTATACAGCTATACAGTTGTGCTCAAAAGTTTACATACTCCGGCAGAATTTTTGCTTTCTTGGCCTTTTTTCAGAGAATATGAATGATAACACCAAATCTTTTTTTTGCACTCATGGTAAGTGGTTGGGTGAAGCCATTTACTGTCAAACTACTGTGTTTTCTCTTTTTAAATCATAATGACAAACCAAAACATCCAAATGACCCTGATCAAAAGTTTACATACCCTGGTAATTTTGGCCTGATAACATGTACAGAAGTTGACACAAATGGGTTTGAATGGCTACTAAAGGTAACATCCTCACCTGTGACAAATGCCATGCTAACACATTTTCCACAATGATCTTCTGCTATGGCACCATTTTAGTACACCTCTCTGTCTCTCAGGAAGGAGAGATGCAAGGTTCTTACTTGTAGCATGGATCTAGCAGGTGAACAACCAGTACTCTTTTTTGGCCAAGAAGAATGTAACGTGAGTACATAAAGTGGGCCATATGTGCCAAGCTCCCTGTAGCCAACACTTCCCTGTCTCTACCATGATGACTACTCTCCGTCTTCTCCTCCACCTCAATCTCTTCCTATTCAATTTCCTCCACATAGGAAAGAAGACACAATGCTTGTGTGGGTATTAGTTTCTCTTGCACTATCATCTCACTCCTTCTCCTCCTCCTCAGCCTTTACGTTCTCATTAGAGATGAGTGAACCTGAGCAATAAAGTTCAGCATCCGTACCAAACACCTTCTGTTCAGGCATGGACACCGAACACAGACTTCACCAGGCAGTCCGTGTTACTGTTCAGCCCCCCAAACATCAGGTGTTTCTCGCACTGGCATGTTCATGACAGAGAAGCAAACACTGCTTCTGATTGGCATTTGTTATTTTTAAACAAAAATGGAAAAGTGTGTTTTATTTTTATTTTAAATAGCAGACTATATTCTGGCTGTGTGTATATTTACCGTACAACTATAGGTTTAGTAATTATTAGGTGTCTTACAGATACCTCTCCTTTACTAAGCCATGGGCTTGATGTCACCAGACAATACAAAGATGACATCAACCCCACAAATATGAACCCCACTTGCCACCGCTACAGCTCAAGCAGGAAGAGTTGGGCATAGCGCCAGAATTAGCACATCTAAAAGATGCGCCTTTTCTGGGCGGCTGAGGGCTGCTATTTTTAGGCTAGGGGGGCAATATCCATGGCCCCTTATCAGCCTGAGAATACCAGCCCCAGCTGTCTGCTTAAGCAAGGCTGGCTGTCAAAAATGGGGGAGACCCCACTCCGTTTTCTTAAATTACGTATTTAAATAATTAAATAAATACAGGGTTGGGACTCATCTATTCTTGATAAACAGCAATGCTAATGTTGATAGCTGAGGGTTGCAACCCGCAGCTGTCTGTTTTGCCTGGCTAGTTATCAAAAAGACAGGGGAAACCACGCCATTTTTAAAAAAAAATATTTAATTATAGCGTAGGCTGTGAATGATGATGATTCATCATTGATGAATACTCCCTTAAGCCGTCACCTGCTCTCAATGCTACTAGCGGCAGCAGGTGTAGGATGATGGGATAGTATACCCATCAGTCTACCCCAGTGACTGGAGTTAAACTTTCTACATCCGATCATAGCTGCGGGCTCATGCTGTAAATTGACAGTGTGGTAACTACAGTTGTCTGACCAGCGGTTATGATTTTACCGCCGATCAGAAGAAGCGTTTGCGGCATTGCCATGCACAAGACAGCTTGGCAAACACTGGATGTTCGGGCTCACCATTCAAGAGAATGATGTCCAGGTTTTGTTTGGGTCCGGGTACTGTTCTGGTACTCGAACCCAAACTTTTTTTTACTGTTAGGCCGAACCCACCAAACTTGAACATCCATGGGTCTGCCCATCTCTAGTCCTCAGTATTACCCAATCCATGCTGAGCAGATGAGATGAGGCTTGGCTGTGTAGTATCTCCCTATCTCATGTTTTCCTCCATCTCCACTAGATCCACTTGCAAAGCTTCTTGTTTAATTATCAGCAGCGACTGGTTAAGTGGGCACAGAAGATTGATTGTTGTGCTGATGATGGCGTTATCGCAGCTCATCATCTTTTTGTGAAGTCCTCAAAGTCTTGGAGAACCACACAAATGTCAGACAGCCATGCCCATGCTTCAGTTGTTATATGCGGAGGCTGACCAGAATACAGACAGGCATGTTGGAGCTGGTATTCCACTATTTACCTCTGCTGCTCACAAAGCCTTGACAGAATGTACAGTGTAGAGTTCCAGGACGTAGTCTCGTTGAACACTAGTCGGTGAAATAAGACTTGGATGTAATGCTCCAGGCTACCAGAGTAGGCTGTAGCCAACTTGCGGAATTGAGCGCTGATGTGACTTACCTTGACCAGAAGCTCAGGAAAATATGGGTAGGTTTTCAGAAACCACTGAACTCCCAATTTGAGCATGTGGGCCATGGCCATTAACACATATAACCATGCCTGGCTGTTAGAGTTGAGCGATACTTTCCGATACCCAAAAGTATCGGAATCGGAATTCCGATACAGCAAATATCGGCCGATACCCGATACTTGCGGTATCGGAATGCTCAACCCTACTGGCTGTAAGTTCAATGGCGAGAGCCAAAAATCTGTGTGGTCTGTCATTCCTTTTAATAACTGTGCCATGGTGTGCGGTTTGTCTCCTAGACAAATTAGCTTCAGCAGAACCTGTTGCTACATTGCTGAGGCAATGCTGCAGAGCTTCCAGCTGATGTGTGCTCTGAGATAGCACATCTGAGATGGAGAATGAGGAGGAGCAGTAGGGGGTGCAGGAACTGGTGTAGGAGGTGGAGAAAACCATGATAGAAATAGGGTAATCAATCTTCAGCATTGGTAGCACATGTGCAGTGCCAGGATGGGAATTGGACGATCCATGTAGGAGAAAAGGGACAAAAGTTGTGTGGGTACTAGCCTCTGTTGCACCAGCCACCAGCTCCTGTTCCTTATCATCCTCATCCTTCACCTCCTCATTGTTACCCAATCCATGTTGAGCAGATGTGATGAGGCTGGGTAGTGTCTCCTTGTTTCATGTATTCCTCCATCTCCACCGGGTCAGCATGCATAGCTTCATGTTTTGTTGTGAGCAGCGACTGTTTCATAATCTTTGTGGAGTCTTCAAGGTCTTGGAGAACAGCACAAATCACAAATGTGAGACATCCATGTCCACTCTTCAGTTGTTATGTGTGGAGGCTGACTAGAATACCTACAGGGCTGTTGTAGTAGGTACTCAAAAACTGGTGTCTGCTGCTCACAAAGCCATGCCAGAATGTGCAGTGTGGAGTTCCAGTCCGTGGGCACATTGCACACCAGTTGGTAAACTTGCATGCACTGCTGCAGCCTACCAACGTGGTAGCAGCAGTCGATGACTTGCGGAATCAGACGATCATATCGCATACCTTGACCAGAAGCTCTGGCAAATCTGGGTATGTTTGCATAAACCGCTGAACTACCAAGTTAAGCACTAGTGCCTAGCATGGTACGTGTGTGAGCTTGCCAAGCTGCACTGCCGCCACAAGATTATGCCCATTTTTACACATGACCATGCCTCTTTGGAGGTTAAGTGGCAAGAGCCACAGATCTGACTGATCTGTTATTCCTTTAAGTAACTTTGTCACGGTGTATAGTTTGTCTCCTAGACAAATTAGCTTCAGCAGAGCCTGTTGCCACTTCGTTGAGGCAGTGAAGCAGGGCTTCCAGCTCCAGCTGATGTGGACGACTTGCTCTGAGATAATAATTTGGAGATGGAGAATGAGGAGTGCAGGACCTGATGTACCATGTGGACCAAACTGCTTGTAAAGGTAGTGCCAGCAATCCTCAGTATTGGAAGCACATGTGGTGTGCCAGGGTGTGACTCAAGTCAAGCCTCCACAATATTCATCCAGTGTGCATCAGTGATATGTTGCATCCCTGGCCACAAGCTTGTGTTGGTTATTAAGTGGTCATTCTCAGTAACTGTGTGGGTGAGGGCAAGAGTGATGTTCCTGGACACTTGCTGGTACAAAGTGTGGATGCACACCTGGAGAAAAAGTGGAGGGTGAGTTCCAAATACCGCTAGACGGCTGCTGCCATGAGTCGGTGAAAATCCTCAGTGTCAACAAGCCTAAACAGTTACATTTCCATGGGAAGAAGCATGGAAATGTGCTTGTTTAGACTTTGGACCTGTGGTGGGTGGCTGGAAACTTTCTACTTCGTTCCAAGGCCTTTGGTAGGGTAGCTGAACGCTGTACTGGGACAATGATTTGGAAGTACCTGATGATGGTCCATCAGAATATGCAAGGACAGGTGCAGGGCAGGAGGCATCTGCGCCAGTGTCATGGACAAGGGATTGAGAAACACCTAGAACAGGGGAACGGGCAGTTGTGTCACTCGATAGCACCAGTCTTAGCGTTCGTCCCACCGAGTCGAGTGCTTAGATGCCATGTGCCTGATCATGCTGGTGGTGCTTGGGTTCTTAGTGGTAATGCACCTGCTGATCTTGTCATGAAACAGGTTGCAAATTACCATTTTTTGTCACAGAACACTCTTTAAAAAAGTCTCAGACTGGGAACACCTAACTCTTTGATGGGGAAATTCAGGAGTGTCAGTGCTCTGTGGAACATATTCCCGCCTTGTATATCTGGTCACCCCAATGCCTCTTCCTGCCTGTTTTGATGCAGTCGCTCTCTCCCCCTCAGCACTTCTGTCCTCACTGTGCATGCCAGATTCCCAGGCTGGGTCTGTGACTTCATCATCCACCACTTTGCCTTCCACCGCAGCACCCTGGTCCTCCTGACTTACTCTCTTAACAACAACCTGACTTATTGACAACTGAGTCTCATCATCTACCTACTTAGACAAAATTTGCCATTCCCCTCAATTATCTTCTTGTGGCCATAGCTGTTCTGTGCATCATTAAACAACATGTCCCCTTGTCCCTCTTGGAACATAAAGGGTGAAAGGGTACACTCAAAAAATGATGTTGTAAAGAGCTCCTAGGAGTGTCATAGTGTGGGATCACTAGTCTCCTGGGACTCAACATGTTGGGAGGAGGAAGGATCGGGGTGATGATTAAGTGATGCTGACTGTTGGCTTGTAAGACTGGACCATGTCAGAGACTGGGTTTTGCTACGAAGTATGCTGAAAGCATTTTCTGCTATCCAACTGACCACTTGTTTGCACTGCTCTGGTTTCAGAAATGGTGAACTCTGCCTCCCTGCAAAGTGGGACAGGAACCTACGTGTCATGGATGGGAGTGAATCTTGTGCTCCAGGAACAGGCATAGTCGCACCTGCCCCACGTCTTTGACGTCTGCGTGCACTGTCATCAGCACTTTCACTTCCCCGTCCCTAACCACACGTCTTACAAATTTTCTAATTAAAAAAACCTTGATTCCAGCTCACCCAGTTGCTTCATGTTCATCCACCTGGGGCTCAGACACCGGCCTCGCCCTGGCCTCCCATCAAGGACAATAGAAAAAATTGGAGCCCGGCTCATCAGGACAGGGTTTTTCTTTTCTTTTTATATTTCAAAAGAAAATATAGTGCGTACAAAAGAAAATTTTCACGGTTGACATGACCCAGTCGACGCGTTTTGACTGCACTAAGCAGTCTCATTCATGACTAGTAGTCAAATAACATGCAGTCATTTATATATTCTTTTCCAAAGTATAACACAGATGTTCATAATTCGCTTAATAATTAGGTGTTACGTATGGCAAGCGATATAACAAATACTAGAATAACATTACAAAACTGCAAGTTATTGGTGTCCATGAATTTTTTCCCAGTGCAAGTGAAAAAATTGTTATATATAAATAAAATCACGCACCAAAATT
>VIAB01002344.1:165040-176053 GCA_009801035.1 Oophaga pumilio
ATCTTTTAGTGTGTGACAGCTGCCAATCATAAAAACCCGATATGGAAACTCTCTATAAATAGTAAATCAAACCCCCGCTTATCACCCCTCTTAGTTAGAGAAAAATAATAAAATAAAAAAAAATGTATTTATTTCCATTTTCCCGTTAGGGTTAGGGTTGGGATTAGGGTTAGGGGTGTGTTAGGGTTAGGTTTGTGGTTAGGGTTATGGTTAGGGTTGGGATTAGGGGTAGAAATGTGTTAGCGTTAGGGTTGGAGTTAGAAGTTTGGGGTTTCCACTGATTAGGCACATCAGGCGTTCTCCAAACGTGACATGGCATCTGATCTCAATTCCAGCCAATTCTGCATTGAAAAAGTCAAACGGTGCTCCTTCTCTTCCGAGCTCTGCCATGCGCCCAAACAGTGGTTTACCCCCACATATGGGGTATCAGCATACTAAGGATAAATTGCACAATAACTTTTGTGGTCTTGTTACCCTTGGGAAAATAAAAATTGGGGGTGTGAAAAAATCATTTTGTAGAAAAAATATGATTTTTAAATTTTATGGCTCTACGTTATAAACTTCTGTGAAGCCCTTGGGGGTTCAAAGTGCTCACCACACATCTAGATAAGTTCCTTGAGGGGTCTAGTTTTTAAAATGGTGTCATTTGTGGGGGTTTCCACTGTTTAGGCACATCAGGGGCTCTCCTAATGCGACATGGCATCCAGCCAATTCTGAGTTGAAAAAGTCAAATAGCGCTCCTTGTCTTCTGAGCTCTACCATGCACCCAAATAGTGGTTTACCCCCACATATAGGGTATCAGCGTACTCAGGAAAAATTGCACAACAACTTTTAGGGTCCAATTTCTCCTGTTACCCTTGAGAAAATAAAAAATTGGGGGCGAGAAGATCATTTTGTAAAAAAATTATGATTTTTTTATTGTTACGGCTCTAAGTTATAAACTTCTGTGAAGCATTTGGGGGTTCAAAGTGCTCACCACACATCTAGATAAGTTCCTTACGGGGTCTACTTTCCAAAATGGTGTCACTTGTGTTTAGGCGCATCAGGGGCTCTTCAAACGCAACATGGCGTCCAATCTCAATTCCAGCCAATTTTGCATTGAAAAGTCAAACGGCGCTCCTTCCCTTCCGAGCTCTGCCGTGCGCCCAAACAGTGGTTCCCACCCACATATGGGGTATCAGCGTACTCAAGACAAATATCACGACAACTTTTGTGGTACAATTTCTCCTATTACCCTTGGTAAAATAAAAAAAAATGGATCTGAAGTAAATATTTTTTGAAAAAAAGTTAAATGATCTTTTTTTTTAAACATTCCAAAAATTCTTTTGAAGCACCTGAAGGGTTAACAAACTTCTTGAATGTGGTTTTGAGCACCTTGAGGGGTGCAGTTTTTAGAATGGTGTCACTTTTGGGTATTTTCTATCGTATAGACCCCTCAAAGTGACTTCAAATGTGATGTGGTTCCTAAAAAAAATGGTGTTGTAAAAATGAGAAATCGCTGGTCAAATTTTAACCCTTATAACTTCCTAACAAAAAAAAAATTATTTCCAAAATTGTGCTGATGTAAAGTAGACATGTGGGAAATATTATTTAGTAACTATTTTGTGTGACACATTTCTGTGTTTTACAGGCATAAAAATTCAAAGTTTGAAAATTGCAAAATTTTCTAAATTTTCGCATTATTTCCGTTTTTTCATAAATAAATGCAAGTTATATCAAATAAATTTTACCACTAACATGAAGTACAATATGTCACGAGAAAACTTGCTCAGTATCGCCAAGATCCCTTGAAGCGTTCCAGAGTTATAACCTCATAAAGGGACAGTGGTCAGAATTGTAATTATTGGCACGGTCATTAATGTGCAAACCACCCTTGGGGGTTAAGGAGTTAAATATGAGTGTCTGAGCAAAGGGTCTGAATACTTATGACCATATGATATTTCAGTTTGTCTTTTTTAATAAATTTTCAAAAATTTCTACATTTCTGTTTTTTTTCAGTCAAGATGGGGTGCAGAGTGTACATTAATGAGAAAAAAATGAACTTTTTTGCATTTACCAAATGGCTGCAATGAAACAAAGAGTGAAAAATTTAAAGGGGTCTGAATACTTTCTGAACCCACTGTAAATGCACTTTTTCAGAGATTGTCAATAATCACTTCTAAGCTATATCAATATTACGCCGGGCACTTGCACACCTCACCGCGTGTTTCACTCTGCTCCACCCAGTACCTGAGCATCGCTCTGAGCTGCCCGATGTCTCTTTTTCAGCTCAGCTGTTGTAAGTCATAGGGGTGCATGGCCATACTGTGCAGGAATTTGTATCCATTCAGTCCTGCAGAGATCTGCTACCTCTGCCTATGACCTGCCAGTAGATTGCCCGCCAGGGCAGTGGGTTACTCGGTAGCGGGCCGGTGTCTTAAAGGGATGTGTCACGGCAGCAGTTACCCGGTCCGTGGCCCTGGGCATCCAATAAAAGGGGAATATTTACAGGGGATGATAGAGTTTGTATTAAAGTGTTCTTAACGCCACCTGTGGTTTCTGGTCAGAGGTGACCAGCGCTGCAGTGCAGATCCTCTGAGACTGATGGAGATGCAGCAGAGTTGGTATAGCTTCCCACAGGTGAAGCTTGTTGTCTCAGGCAGAGAGATGTTGTAGAAAGTAATAGTGCTGGGAGATGTAGCAGAGTGGAGTGTGTTTTGCAGGAAGAACTTGAGAGGACACAGTCAGATGCAGTTTCCAAAGCTTTACTCACAGTTCTGTCTGCAGCACAGATGCCCGCTTGGTACAGTGTCCTCCAGGTGAGGGGCTCAGCAAACTCCCAGGTAGATTGGGATGCACCTTTCCAGGACTCCTTTCTATATGTATTCCTTTCTCTGGCCATCTCACTGTGCTGATTCTCACTCCTACTTCCTTTCTAGCACACCACAAACAGTGTCCCAGATCGGCTGCTGCGAATCCTGTCAGATAACGTTCTCTCTCTGAGTTTCCTTGATTCCATATAGCTGCCTGTCCGGAGAAGATGAATGTGGTTGTTGTCTGTGACCATTAAAGTTGCCACAGCAGTCGGCTTGCTAGCCGAGTCATAAAGTTCTCCACTAGGCTAGGGGTCGAGTCCCTTCTGCGACCTGGTCCCTCCACAATTGGATCGGGACCCATGGATGGATCACTCACTATCCGTGCCCCAAGGACCGCTTCTCTCCTTTCAGAAGCTTCCTTCTATGCTTCTCTGTCTCTCACGTAATCTGTCTGGGGACAGCTACTCTCAGCTCCACCTCCCCTCCCAGACTGTCTCCCCAGACTCTGTGTCTTGCTTCCTAAAGTCTCATTTCCCATCATTCTTACTAGCTCCACCCACCCATACACTCTTTACTACCCAGCCTGGGATGAGACCATCCTCCCATAGGGTACGTCCAGGGTGCCCGGCTGCTATAGTCTGTGTTGGGTGCAGGTGTTAGAGTCCTGGGTGGTGCTCCTTCCTTACCTGAGAATGGGGTATCACACTTCTGGATGAGGTGCAATACCTCTTTGGTGACTGAACCCTCAGGGGCGCCACACCAGCACTCTCAATTCCTTGCCTGATCTTTAGTCCCTCTTCCTGTTCATCTCCAGCATTTAGTCAGTGTGTTTTCTCGCCCTGTTTTTGACTTAGCTCGTTTACCTGTTCTGCCTGACCTTTCCACGCTTGACCCTGGCTTTGTTTAGTGAACCTGTGCTGCCTGCCCCAACATCGGACCATCTCTCTCACTCACCTGTACCCCGTGCATGGATCCCTGACCCTTCGGTCAGCTACTGCAGTCCAGTGGACTGCCTTTGAGTGGAACCTTTGGTCTACCGGTGGTCCAACCTATCCTCACCATCAGAGGCTCTAGTGAATACCCACTAGACACTTAGTCACATCCCCTCAGGGTAAGCCTGGCCCCTGGCCCAATGGGTTCACTCCGCCAGCGTTACAATCAATATTTCTAAGCATTCCTTCCAATTCTAGTACTGCTTTCTATCACAGCCTATATAACTATTGGTAACAATAACTGGTCAATATATCACGGGTATTTTGTTGTCAGAAAACAAATAAAGCCGGACTGGCAAATAAATGATGATGGTCTAAATCATGATATACAGTGGGGAAAAAAGTATTTAGTCAGCCACCATTTGTGCAAGTTCTCCCACTTAAAAAGATGAGAGAGGCCTGAAATGACATCATAGGTAGACCACAACTATGAGAGTCAAAATGAGAAAACAAATCCAGAAAATCACCTTGTCTGATTTGGTTTGTGTTCCCTGTTGTTAACAGGTACTGTATATATGGTAGAAGTGACTACCCCGGCAGTATGGGAGTCACAAACTGTGGACAAAACAATTATCCCTATGGGTGAGTATATGAGATAATATATTACAAGTCCTATTGATTCAAGGCGGTCTGTGTAATATAGAGGTCTGAAAGAGGACATGTTCTTTACAATAATAACATGCATATAATCAAAATAACATGATTAGGATACAGAATGCTGACGGTTGAGGTAAAAAAAATGGAATTCTCTCACCCATTCTGAAGTTCTTAGCGTGGCTATGGAATAGCTAAATAAATATTTTTGTCCAAAAAACTTTAAACTATGGAACTTTACCTTAAACTATAACACAAATCCCTTTTGTTACTAAGGAAAAAATTAAAGCAATCCATAAAAATTCCAAATTTTATTTAAATATATGCATAAAAAATACAATAAAAATTCAGCAGAATGTCTCACATGAAGAGACGTATATGGCTCAGAATTCAAAAGACAAAGGTAATATTATTTAATCAATTAAATTGTATCTGTAAGTGATATTAATGCCAAGTCAATTTTATATAAATCAAAGAGAAAACCGGCAAAAAGAAAAAGACATCTACCCATGAAGGGTTAATACCCCAGCGTTTGTAATTAATGCACTTACAGACTTATCAACAGAAATACGCCAAGCACAAAGCAATATTTATAGTATAAGAGACAATGCAATTTGTATAACGTTATCAGTTTTCAGTTGGTAAGAAGTAATACAATTTTATATAATACTGAAAGTGCTTATAATAAACAACACAGCTATGGTTATTTCCAACTATAGCGCTGAAAAAAGCCCCATATATAGCGCAGCCCAAAGCAGTATTATACCATAGCTGACAATATAATCTATATAAGGAGACTGCAATCACCTATAAACAATGAGTCATCGCTGTGGGTATAATCAAACATAATATGGATGTTTTAGAAATTAATTAAAGTGCACAAATTATAAGCGCCATAAAAGCGCTTTAAATAAAAGCCGATTCACCTATTGTAGAGTGAGCCGATACCACGTCCTTCCACCCCGACGCGTGTTTCGCCACTGGCTTCTTCCTGGGGGCATGGAATAGCTGTGTGCACCAATATGGTCCTTTGGGCGGTGAGTTCAAGGGATGACAATTAGCCCTGTAGGTCACTAAGATGGATCACTCTGTGTCTGCCTCAAAACTCCCGCCCTGACAAGGGCAGTGCACAGCTAATCCTATGTTGTCCACAGTTTGTGGCTCCGATACCGCAGGGGTAGTCACTTCTACCATGTACGGTATACCCTTTTAACAACAGGGAAGACAAACCTTCAGATTTTGAGTAGTTAAATCCTACACTTCTGTATGTTTTGCCTTTCCTTATTAATGGTGGTGCTATTTTTATGTTGATTACTATTAAAAGTTGTTTTACTTCTCAGATATTGCTATTTCTGACTGAAACTAGTGAGAGTTTTTGTACTGTTAGTGGGCAGTTACTCCCACTTCTCCTATATTACAGTCATATCAACAAGAAAGAAAAAAGGGAAACCAGGCAAACATAGAAAGTCAAATGGCCATTACCATCTGCATTAGTATGCATAGGTAGCAGACTTTCTTTTTCACTCCTTTGGTAATGGTGAAGGTACGTGGTAAAATTTAGGTGCCTCTAAGTAGTTTGTCCCTTGGAGAACCACCTGGTGGGGATTCAAACCAAATAAAAGTTGTTATACCGAAATTGGCAAAGTGAGTCAGGTAGACTTAGATGTGGTAACAGCAGTGAAGAATATACGTAGTTGGATAAGCCGAAGACTGATAATCGTCATGATGAGCTGCTTATGTGATACTGATTCAATAAAAAAAATTGCTTCTATTCACATCATATATGCAATAGACACCTTATTCCACTGTATTATGTAGTCAATAAATTGCTGTAAAGACAGTCACACCATACCACTGATTGGTAGCTTTCTGTATACACTGTATATTGGCAGAAAGCTGCTAACTCTTGGTGGAGGTGTGGTTGCACAGAGCAGCAGGACTAGATGGCAGGAGACACCTAGTCATGTAGTGATAATCTCCTGCTGATAAATAACTGATTGTATTTAAACAACAACACACAGCCCAGTAAGTGACACGTCGCTGAAATCAGGGATTCAGCCTCTACATCATTCTGCTTTGAAATTACATAGCAAAAACCTATTGACAGATTCTCTTTATGGAGAACCACTTGTGTTTGCACCTTGCTACACTCTACTGTCATATATTTCCAATTGGGTTAGGCGTGTTTCAAATCCTTTTCCAGTACATGAAAAGGATATCACTTTATTATTCTTATTCTTATTATTTATTTATATAGCGTCGTTAATTCCATGGTGCTGTACATGAGAAGGGATTACATACAAAGTTATACATATCGTTTACAGTAACCAAATTTACAATGACAGACTGGTACAGAGGGGAGAGGACCCTGTCCTTGCGGACTTACATTCTACGGGATAATGGGGAAGAAACAGAAGATGGGGGGTGCGGCAGCTCTGGTGGTGGCGTTATTGCAGGGTGATATGGCACTGACCCTATTATTATTCATATACAGATCTGTCTGAAAGCGCGTACTGCCTAAGACAGGGACCTGAGTGTATCCCCCCAGTGAGCTTCTGTAGGCTCCGATCTTGGCCTCATTTTCCATCCCTTCCTCTCTGGCCCTTATTCTCTATATTTCATGTTCTCAAGCCTTTCGTTCCAGTCTGTTGTTCAGCATGTTCCCTCCAGGAATTCAGTAAATGGAGAACAGACTTTATGCTCCTAGTGTTTCTTAATATGCTTCATAAAAATGTGACAGAGGCAATTTATAAAGGGAGACCTTGGGATTATGCCATGGATATTTTATTCTGTTAGTCAGGCCTTTCAAACACCCCTGTGTTCACTCACTTATTGTGCGATTGCCATAATTTTCGAGTGGAGCCGCAGTCGTTGTGCTCACATTTGTTTATGTGTCACGGAGCAGTCGGCTTTACTCAATCACAGCAGCCTTCTGTGACAGATCATTAAAAGTGCCCTTTACATTTAAAGCAATTAAGTTATATTCTACTGCCATAAAATGTACTTAATTATCTAATTTTATGATAAGGGAAGATTTAGCATAACATTGTGATAGGGGGATGGACAGATTAGGATAACTTGATCTGATCTTTAGCCTCAATATCACCCTTTCTTTTATAGAAAAGTAAATTAAGCAAACTTCATCCATATTATCCATCTAAAATCACCAGGCTATTCCACTGCTTGACTGGTGAGTGTCCAACTTCTAGGACACAAAAACAGATGTCACCTTATGTTTTCTCTTGTACAGCAGCAAGGTATAGAAGCAATGGGATGAAACTGAATGGGAGGAGACACAGATTAGATATTAGAAAAAACCTTTTGACAGTGAGGGTGATCAATGAGTGTAACAGGCTGGCATGAGAGGTGGCGAGTTCTACTTCAATGGAAATCTTCAGAGGCTGGACAGACATCTGTCTGAGATGATTTAGTGAATCCTGCTTTGAGCAGGGTTTGGACCAGATAACCCAGGAGGTCGATTCCATCGCTAACATTCTATGATTCTATGCAGGTTTAGAGCTCACTTTTTGAGATGGATCTACTAAGTTGCAGTTCAGGATGAACACACGGACTGAGGGCGATAGCACAGCAGTGAGGTCGTGGACAACAGGCTATGCTGGACGGCAAGCAAGAAAGCGGAGGAGGACACACCGTAAGCCACAGTGCCAGGAGAAATAACATAAGAGAGCAATAAAGATTTCGACGAAAGGTCTGAGTCAGGACATGAAGAAACACAAAAGTTAGCAAAGATAATTGTAGTGTAATAAGAGCAGACATTAAATAACAGTTCATTATACATGCAATAGAAGAGTTAATCAGCAAGTAGCAGAGGATGGGTTAATCAGCAGATCTGAGAAGCCGTAGATGCATGTTGTAGAAACCACAGCAGTTTGCAGAGATGATTGGAGCATAATGTGACCGATCTCTAACCAACAGTTCGTAATACTTATAGCAGATGATGAGTTAATTAGCAGATCTGTAGATTCAACATGTAAAGACCACTGGAGTTTGCATATATGGTTACAGCTGAACAAACTGGATGGTGGAAAACTCCAAGATAAATGGCAGCTGAACATAACACTGACTGAATACTCAAACATCACATATGTATCTAAATTGACTTAAAAGTACTTGGATGATGATATTAGTGAGGTACGCTGAGCAACTTGTGAAACCCAATGTGGAGCACAGCAAAGAACAGCGGTCATAAGGTAAGAGGGCAGAGACCCAACTGTTGTGAGCAATCTGGATCTGACTTCAGATTTTGAGCTCTCTCTGGTGGCTGCTGATAGTATTGAAGCTGCTTTGGTTAACAGAAGTCCTTCATCAGCTGGGAGCGATGATTGGCAATCTGGTGTTGATGACTGGGGAGATTTAAGGGAGTAACCTTCCCATGATCCTCGCCGGTGATTAGTTGTTCTTCCTGGTCCAATTTGGAAGTCAGCTAGCTTCCTGCTGTCTCCTGCAACTTTCAGATAAGTTTTGCTGCTTGTTTCTGTGGCTTTTGTTTTTCCTTTTGTTTTTCTGCCCTTCTGGAGTGAGGTCAGCCAGGTTCCCCGGCTGGGTCCTGCGCTGGTCTCTGTTTCTCATTTACCACTGTTTATTTGTTCAGTCCCTATTATTTCAGTATCTGCTGGTTAGCTACCTATTCACACCAGAGTTCTGATCTAGCGGGGGAGAGATCGTGTGATCTCAGTATTTTTGGAAATCAGACTTGTTGGAATTTTTCCTAGGGTTTTGCTGGATTGCAGACAGTATTCTTTCCTGTCCTGTCCTATCTAGATGTTTTTGGGTCCCATCTTTTGCTTCCTCTATTTTCTGCCTGCGTTTGTATTTCATCTTGTCTCACCGCCAATATTTGTGTGGGGGCTACCTATTCCTTTGGGGCGCTACTCCGCGGCAGTTAGCTTTCCCCTTTCTATCTTGAGGCTTAGTTAACTCTCTGGCTGTGTCGAGGCATCTAGGTCATCGTAAGTACGTCCCACGGCTACTTCTAGTTGCACGGTTCGTTTAGGGGTCTGCAATTCGCTAGTTACCAACCTCTCCGGTGTCTGGTTGCCTGTCTATTTTTGCTCCTGTCCTCCTCGGCTATCGAATCATAACACCCAACCTTGGAAGTTGAGGCAAGTACGTAACATATCCGATCTTAGCTAGAATTGTGGCACCTTTATTTTATGGATGATTGAGAATCCTTGCAGTCATTACACTGATTAGTAGATTAGTATGCATTTATTAGCAATATGCCTCTTTTTCTAATTGCGGGAAAACCCATATGTGGCATTTTTTAGAAAGATCAGAAAAATAGTTCCAAATAATTTAAGAATTTTAGAATTTTAGAATTGTGATATATTTTCACTTTGATAATGTTATTTTACATGCTGTAAATCGAGATGTTTGCTTACAGAAACAATAATATAGTGCTGTTTCAGGGCAGTTTTTTTGTGTCACTGATACTTAAAACAGCATGTAAAGTTACTTGGATTCAAAACAACTATCTTTATGATTTTATGAATAAAATGTCGTTATTCAAAAATATTAAAAGTCGGAACCCTTCCAATCACTCATTGGCTTAAAATAGAGTTTTGTCATTAAGATATTTTCCTAAGAAACATAACTCATACTCACCACAGTATCTTATTTGTGAGGCTACTATATTGTCAAAAAATCATACATCCTTGGAATAATTTTAGGGAAAACGGAAATATTTTGTTCTATGAGTTTCCTCTTGATACAGAGAGAATTGATGTGGTTTTGCTATCTAGGAGATACACAGAATTGGAAAGAGAAAAAGAAAATTAAACTTAGAGAGATAATGTAATCAGTTTATTAACAAATTGTTTTAATTAATAGCAACAAAAATGTAAATTATCTGTATTTTCCTTAGATTAAAAAAAATAGAAAGTGTCTCTTTTGGGAACACATACGACACTTATTATCAACACATGACCGGCTCTGACTTTCCAGGGCACCAAAAACCTTAATGGTAACTTTTTTCCAGGTTATGGAATATGACACATGATAAAAATAAGTTGGCAGCATGGTTTTTGGAGTTCTTAAAATACTGAGCCATACATGAGCTCCTTTGCCGATCATGTAGCCGTCATGTTGTGACAGTTTTAACTAAGAGCGAGGGGCCTCAAGTTGTCACTGGAACTGGGACCCTAACTATCCATGTCCCATTGGTGCTCTTGAAGGTATAGCAAGGCCGAGGTCTTCAACTTTATTATGCTTCTGTTAAACCCTGATCTGTCCCCTCCCCCACCACATGAAATATAGGGCAGAAATGTAAGGTAAGCAAGACACAAAGGCAAAACAGGGATAACAGAAAACACTATCATACAAAAACACTCACCAAAAATGGGAAGGAGGATAGGGACAGGGAGGAAAAACTAAAATAGGAATAGGAACCAGGAGATTAACACTCATGTACTACAGCAAACTACAGATCAATACAACTACAACTCCCACTGCAACTACTCAGCTTAGCACTTAGCACAGGAAGAAGAATCTTTCATTGGCAAAGAAGAAACGCCCAGAACTAGTTTATAAAAAGAGATGAAATGATGTTAGAGAGAGCAACCACCTTGATGTTTCCAGCAGGGCCGGCTCCAGGTTTTTATGGGCCCCGGGCG
>VIAB01002345.1:31807-49145 GCA_009801035.1 Oophaga pumilio
CCTTCCAACTCTACCATTCTATGATTCTATGATTCTATGATGAACCCACCATAGCACTAGCTACTATAATTAACTCTTGGGAGTATTGTTGCTGTGGTATTTTTGCTATATGTTCCCACTCTTTTAATATTGTATTTTAATGACTTTTTGAAGTAAAAATTATCTATTTTATGGTACATGCTTCCTTAATTTCATTTATTTGGTATATATTTTACCCAGATGATGATGATCCTATGAAATGCTCTCACTTAACGAGCATTGGCTAGGGCTCGGATTTCAAATTCAAATCCCTGCCCCACATGTTTGGAGCCTGTTACACAGCCAAATAACATTCAGGGATTGATTGCCAGTCACTATAATGCCTTAGCCATCTTGGAAGTGACATTACTGTGATTGGCTGGCCACATTACCTCATCAATGGTTATAAAAGAACAGATGCCGCAACTTCGGCATACTGACGTGATTGCACAGCCTAGGGATAGTTGTGATTGGAGGGAGAAAGCAGTTATCCTGACTTGTGTGTGCACAGTTTAACAAATCAGAGTCCTCTAGTGTTGATACCTGTGATGATGCTGAACCGCCATACTAACAGTCCTTTAAGAGCTTATCTTGTGCTTTGCTGTTTGTACCAGGTACATTCTGCATTTCGACTAGGGACAGTAGTAGGAGCAGGGAGAGGGCAGAATACAGCCTCTAGCCAGGGCTTATGGCATTGCAGTCTGTTGCTAAATATATATCTGTTGCATGTGACCACATTTCCTTTCTGTTAGGTGAAAAAATTGACAATATTGCTATTCATAGAGTAAATGCTTTGTGTTACATTACAGTGGTATGTAACACACCAAAAAAGAGTTAAAAATTTTTCTGAATTCTATTAGTCATCCATAGAGTGTTATGTGGTTATGGCTAGTGTTACATTTTAGTGGTATATAGCACTCCAAAAAAAAGTACAAAATTTTTTCTGGATTCAATTGGTCATCCATAGAGTATGACGTGGTTTGTGTCTCATCCCTAATAGGCACCTAAGGTAGGCTGTGATTTTAGAATTTATTTTCACTACTGGGTTACTGCTATCAAAGATTTCACTGCTCTCTGATAATATGAATCTAGCATAATTTTGACTCACCTTTTCTGTCTGAGCAGCCGAACAAACATAATATTATTAAAAAGGAACACAAACTAATATCATCAGGTGTTCATAGGAATTGTGTCTGCACACAACCAGTTCAGGTGAGCACATTCCTCTTATTTTCCTTTGTAGCTAAAAGGATGATATTGTGCGCTTTTTGTTCCTTCTCAGCTTTTATACTAAAATAAATATGTTAACATTAATTAAATATCCAAATGAGAATTTTTTTTGTGTATATTTAAACTGTATATATGCCCCCTCACACCTTTCTGAAAATGTGCTATGTCAAGAATGGGTATAAATGGTCCCACATTGACATGATAAACCAATAGCTCAGAATCTTAATATTTAATAGACATTGTACATTACACCACATTATTTCTCTAGAGAACTTTTAGGTATCTTGATTTAACATACAGGACCATCTGTTCAACATCCCCTTCTTAGAGTATAGACAAGGCACAAAACATGTGTCTTTGTCTGGAAGGCCTTTCATGATCTGCATTAAGCGTTAAGATTTGAATAGACCCTTTGTAATAATGCAAAAAATATAATTTTTTTTCTTGTGGTGGTACTTTAGAAAAATTAAACACTTGGCAATGTTTACATATTGTGCATGTGTACTATTCTAATGCATAGGACAGATTTATGAAACCTGTTAAGGATAATGTCAGAGCAGACACTCCCTGCTGCACCTGGACTAGTGCAGGAGAAGTATGTATACTTCGAAACGCGTTGGCAAATAAACCACTTGCACTCAGATTGGCATCCTTCATTTTTTCCACATGGCAGAGCAGATTTAACCTATTTGTTTCTCCATTACCTATACTTTCAGCTTTTCATTGGTCTTCAGCAAAATGTAATGTTATCAATGGTTGTATGCACACAGCTCGACCAGGTGAGTAATATTAGACAATTCTCTTGGCATTTTACCCATATAAGACCCTATTTTCACTTTTTGCCTTTCCAGTCTTTTATTTAGATTAACAAAATGTTGGAACACAGCGGGAGCATTAGTCAATCCAAAAGGCATAACAAATCAGGACTGAGTGGGAGGGAACATGGGTCCTGGTTAGTAATCCGGTTTAACTCCCAAAAGTCTAAACAGGGATGCAGGTCCCCATCTTTCTTTTTAATGAGCAAAAACCCCATTGCTACAGGTGAATATGAGGATCTAATTTGTTCCCTGGCAAGGCTCTAAGAGATATAGTCTTTCATGGCCTGTCTCTCATGACCTGACAGATTATATAATCTGGTCATGGGCAATTTTGCACCTGAAAGCAAGTTCACAGGACAGTCATACACATGAAAAGTTCTTGGCATCCCTTTTCAGAGAATACCTCAAAATCATAGAGAAAAGATGGAATGTTTTTAATAGAGATATTAGAGATTACAGTACCTAGGCAATAATTCTTGCAAAAATCACTCCACTTAATTATCTTGCTGGCCTGCCAGTCTATGATCAGATTATGCTTAGTCAAGACCCAACACAATAGGAGCAGGGAGGCTTTCCAGTGGTTAACAAGAAAGGAGCTCCCAGTGAAGAGCACCTACCCGAAGGTTCACTTTATGCGCTAATTGCTTAAAGCTTCCCTGACCAAGAGGTGCAGAGTCTATCGCAAATATGGAAATGGACTTTGCCAGCTTACTAAAGGCGAGACCATGGATCTGAGTGAACTGACCATCCACCAAATTGGCTCCTTCCCCACTATCCAGTAGGACAGATTTTGTCTCACCTGCGAAGGAGATATATAAGCCCAGATTTCAATCCTCCACACAACCTGGTCTCATTAGTTTTCTGGTGTTTAGGTATAGATGGACAAACCCCAATAACATGACTGTGTTTACCCCAGTAAAAGCCCCCCTCCCCAACTTTTGGCAAACCCCAAGAGATGCATAAAGTGGAGAAGCACCCCTAACTGCTTAGCTTCTTCAAAGCACACGAGGAGAACTTCAGTCCTAGGAAGTACAATAGGAGGTGAGATCACTACTCGTCTATCCCGAAGGTTTCTGTTTATACATATGGCAAGAGCCATGGCAGCCTCTAACAATGCTGGAGTTTTGTACAGCACCAATGCATCTTTTAACCATTCAGATAAGCCATGACAAAACTGATTCCAAAAGGCGGGGTCATTCCACTGGGTGTCAGTGGCCCATCTACGGAATTCTGAGAAAAATTCCTCTCCCAGTCGGTCTTCCTGCTGGATATAAAAAGAAAAACAAAAAATCCATCCACAGACTGGACTAACAATGAGTCGGATGGGAGTGAGAAGGCCCAGGATTGGGGGTATTCTTATAGGAGGGTGACAACAATCCACACCCTCTGTACCTCACTCCCAGATGACTGTCAACGAAGCCTGAAATAGAACTTACAGGCTTCCCGAAACATGACAAATTAGTTGGGACCCTCTGAAAACTTTTCCAGGAGTGCCACTTTAGGTTCCAGTCCAGCTGTCTGGTATGAAAGAACCTTAGACCATAGGTCTGATAGCTCACAAAACAAACCCTGCAGCTGTCTTGCAAGATTAGCAACAGGATCCATGTCAGGATCAAAAAATGTGGGCCTGTGAAAATTTCACGCTGTGACCGTCTTCGAAAGGAAAGGGGGGCCTCAAACTGTCCCTGGAACTGGGGCCCTGAATATCCCTGTCTCAGGGGTACTCTTAAAGATAGAGGGACCCAAGTCTCTAACCTTACTATGCACCTGTTAATGTCCTAAGCTGTTTTTATATAGTGCATATACACGCAAGACAAACACAGAAAACAAAAAGCAACTTACATAGAAAAACACTCACCAAGGGTAGATAGGAATAAAGGGAAGAATAGAAAAGGTACAAACCAAATGGGAATAGGGTAATAGAGAAAGCATACACCCAAAAAAACAGACAATCTCCAGCAACATCTACAAATTCCAACTTCAGCACACCAACTGTTGTGATCTGCTACAAGCACTAAGGAAAGGTGGGAATTGTGTCCCTACAATAGGACTGAGCTGGATCCCTACGATGTAACGGGGAACCTGATCCTGCGACCAGACCCGCTAAAGTCCTCAGCTAGTCTGAACGAAGACCTATAGTTGCGAGGGAGGAATCCCTACAAGATCTAGGGACTGGGTGAAAAGGTGGACACCTCCTAACAGAAAGTGTAGCAGGGAAAATAAAACAGAAAACAAATACTAAGAGATCCTAAGATCAAGCAAAACTGACAGAGTAAGGCACCTAAGCACCCAGCTAGCTTAAGAGTAGATAATACAATGAAGTCCAGCAAAGCCAGAAGGGCGGAGCCAGACTAAATAGGGTAAAAAGGTCATGTGACCAGCAAACTGAAACAAAATCTAACAAGAGGGTTCTAACACCAACTCCAGCAAGCCAAGAAGCAAAACTTTCACAGGCAGGGACGAGAAGGTCTGGCTAGGTTTTATAGAAAGAGAAAATGAGCTGGTCAGAAGCAGCTCTGAGATGAATCTGCATGTCTCTATCCAGCATACATGGAGTCATTAAGCTCTTAAGCAACAAAGGAGCAAAGTCCATTTAATATGAGGAACAAAACACACAGGCTAAATGGAAGATCTGTGATTCGCAGTAACCTAAAGATTACCTAACCCCAGATCTCCCCGGAGCATGTGACACACTAAGGAAAAACTGTTAGTGTGAAATATAACCAACAGCTATTCTTTCTTACCCCCAAAATAAACATACACATACATGTGTTATGAACAGATAGAGAGCTGCTGCCTGATTACACAGACTGCAGCCTATTTTCCCTGAGGACAAAAGGTCAAGCATGTTGAGATCCTCAGTCCCTTTCATCATGTCCCATACATCTGTCATGATGGAATGTCTGCAAACATCTAAAAATATTCAGAGTTGAGAGTCCTCAGTGGTTGATACCTTTTAATGGCTAGCTGAAAAGATGGTAACAAATTGCAAGCTTACGAGACTACTCAGGTCTGTTAATCAGGCAAAGACTAATACAAAATCTGAAGAATCACATATTTATGCACAACACAGCATAGAAAAAATGCAATAGATAAGACGAGTGACGTGAAGCAGAACTATCATTATGGGAGAGTGATAGACAGTTATGGCCATAAATATTGGAACAGTTCATAGATAAGAAGTGAAAGTTTTGCTGTCCTCTGATTAGGGACTGGTACTGTGTTGTGATGACCCCACAAGGTCTTAGGATCAAATTCCTTAATTTATGTAAAAAGACATAAATCCATGTGACACATTCATTCCTGCTCTTAGTGTGTCAAAGGTCATCATAAGTTTGTAGTCCCAGACCCTTCTGTCTCTCAGAGTTTTGAAATTACCTTTTAATACAAGTAATTTCATGTGCATGGTGCTGTGATCAGGGATACAAAAATGTTTTTCCACAGGTAGATCCATTCTTTCTTCTCTTATTGTGTGGCCATGAGAATTCATCCTCGTTCTCAGTTTTTGCCTGGTCTCCCCCACATACAGACCCCCAGTTTGACATTTAGTACAAATAATTAAGTACACCACATTAGATGTAATGCAGCTTAAAGTACCTGGGATCTTGTAGTTCTGATGTGAATTGGGGATCTTTATCTTGTCCATGGTCATTATAAATGGACAGGTTTTAAATTTTTTCTGGTTGCAAGGAAAGGTTCCTGCAGCTGTTGGAGAGGACAGGGAGCTTCTGACAATCATGCTTCTTAGATTTGGGGGCTGCCTAAAACACAGTAGTGGGGAGTCTGCAAAAATTGATTGTAGTCGGGCATCTTTTTGTAGTAAAGGTTGTAATTTTTATGCAGCTCCCCTTAGCACTTCCAGATTTGGATTGTAGGTGACTACTAGAGGCACCCGATTATGTTCTTCTTTAGCTTTGTAGTGTAGCAGGCAATTCCTTGATATTCTGGTGGCTCTTGTAATTTGGTTTTGAATTGTTCTTGGATGGTAGCCCTGATTCAAAAAGGTATTTTTGAGACGACCAAGGTGTTCATCTCTATCCATGCTGTTGGAAGATATACGATTGTATCTGATGGCTTGGCTGTAGATAATAGAGTTTTTTATGTGTTTTGGATGGAAACAGTCCCATTTAAGGTATGTTGGTTGGTCGATTGGCTTCTGATACAGGGATGTCTCTATTTCATTGTTCTTTAGCTTAATGATGGTGTCAAAAAAGTTAATCTCAGTGCTGGAGTAGTTGAGTGTTACGTTAATGGTGGGATGAAATTGATTAAAATGTTCGTGGAACATCTTTAGCTGTGGCTTAGACTCCATCCAGATGATTAAAATATCATCAATGTAGCGGTAATAGGCCAGAGACCTGATGGAACATGAGGACTAAAAGTCACCTTCAAGTTTGGCCATGAAAAGATTTGCATGTTGTGGAGCCATTTTACTTCCCAATGCTGTGCCAGTCTCCTTTAGATATATCTTGTCAAATTCACAGTAATTGTGGGTGAGGAAGAATTTTATAAGTTTCACCACAGAATCAGCATCAGTCCCTGTGTTTTCCATGATGAATTTGCAGGCATTTAATCCATCCTGCTGTGGGATATTAGAGTACAAAGAATCCACATCCATGGTGGCCAGGATGGTTCCTTCTGGTAGAGGACCTTTTGCTGCTAGTTTATTCAATAAGTCAGTTGTGTCCTGAATGTAGCTGGGTGTATCATGCACCAGTGGTTTAAGAATACCCTCTACCCATCCAGATACCTGTTCAGTAAGGGTGCCCCACACATGAAATGATTTGCTTCCCTGGATTTCCAGATTTGTGGATTTTGGGAAGCATGTAGAATGTCCCTATTCTTGGACTCTCTGATATCAGGTCATCGGCTCTTGTGGATTCGTCAAGCAGACAAGATACCAATTTGTTTACATCAGATGGTCAGGTTTACCTAACTTCATTGTGTATAAGAAGGGCATATTTACTGCAAGGTTTTTCCACAACTAAAACTAATCAGATAGAAGGGTGTGTCTGTAGAGCTCATCACCCTGTGTAGTATGTTTGCCGCTGTTGGAAATTCATTGGAGGGTGACGATCCTGCTGGTGAGTGCAGTCAAAGTGAAGAAAGATGGGATTTTATCCGGCACATCCATCCAGATAATAAAAAAAAATTTATTGAATAGACATTAAAATATTATTAGAAAGAAAAGCTGACACGTTTCTGGCGCACTCAGATTCCCATAGTCTTAACATGACCAATAAGAGTCATGACCAAAAAAAGTCATGACTATACACTCCCTGACAGAAGTTATGTCGCTTATCCATGTTATGTAAATCAAAGCTTATAACCTGATGTTAAATTCATCCATTGGTTTTATAAATTACTCTTTTGAAAGCTGAAACACTCCCAAATTTGGTTTAGGTTAAGAAAATAAATTGGCATTAATGCTGAAATATTGATCATTTAATGAACAGAAAATGGTCAGATTTTGGCAAGACAAAAGTTTTGTCGCCTGGTCATATAATGCACCCAATCCTATTTTACATCCTCACCAGTGCTCAGTAAATGATCAGTTAATTAGTGGGTTTGTATAAAATAAAACCCTGTACCCCAGACCTTCATTTGAACTGCAACTTGAGCTCTGACAACATGCCAAAAATCCACACTGTGAACAAAGCCTTGATTATCAAGAGGCTGAAGACCAGATCAACTGCAGAGGTGGCTGGCATCTTTAATGTGTCTAAGCGTCAAGTACAAATAATTTATAAAAGATTTGAAGAGACTGGAGATGTGTTTGACAAGCCCAGGTCCGGCAGACCCCGCAAGACAACTGCTCAGGAGGAATGTTTGTTGGTTAGAAAATCCAAAGCAAGCACTGCAGCAGAGCTCCAACAGGCCTGGTCACCTCAAGTCCCTGTGTCAACTAGAACAGTTTGTAGGATTCTGTCTCGAAATGGCCTCCATGGTTGAATCAGTGCCCAGAAGCCAGCACTAAACAAAAGGCAAATAAAAAACCGTGTGGCATTTGCAAAGTCCCACAGCCTGCTAAACTGATGGACGCTGGAAAAGTGGCAGAAGGTGGATTTCTCTGAATCTTCAGTAGAATTACACCACAGCCACCGCAAATACTGCAGAAGACCTACTGGAGCCCGTATGGATCCAAAATACACCCAGAAAACAGGTAAATTTGGTGGTGGAAAGATCATGGTCTGTGATTACATTTAGTATGGGGTGTGCGAAACATTTGCAAGGTGGAAGGCAATATCAAAAGCCTAAAATATCAAGAAGTATTAGCTACCTCTAATATTCCAAATCATAAAAGGGGTCAAATTCTGCAGCAGGATGATGCTCCATCTCATACATCCATCTCTACAACAAAGTTCCTCCAGGCAAAAAAGATCGAGGTGCTCAAGGACTGGCCAGCCCAGTCACCAGACATGAACATCTTTGAACATGTTTCTGGTAGGATGAAAGAGGAAGCTTGGAAGACAAAACCTAAGAATCTAGGTTTTGTTTTTAATCATTTTTTATGTTTATTCAATAAAATTAGTTTTTTTTATTGCCTAGATGGACATGCCCAATACAATCCCTTCTTTCTTCACTAAAAGCTCATCACTGGAGGTCTTATCAGCAGAACACCTGTGACAACTTAGTTATACATTGTAACGCACCACTGCAAATAAAAAAAGTTCAAATACTGTAAATTGTAGATTCATTTCTATATTAATTACATTTTACTTTACAACTAAAATCAAATATATGATTACATAATTCCATTTGTTAAAAGAGGAAATTGCATGCATTCGCAAAGCATAAAACAGTAATACAGAGGATGTTTTCCTAAATCAACTTTACAAAGGGAAGCACTAAAACTAGCATAATGAACAAAAATCCAAATGTTTCATTGAATATCTCTAGGATCAGTCCCCTACAGTGATCTGCTTGTCTACTCCTTGTAGAATATTTAATTATCATATAAGAGGAAATTATCCTTTCATTAACTCTCTTTTATCTAAAGATGAATTTAGAACAAAACCCATGCACAAGTGGATTTCAAAGATATTTTGCTAGTGGGGTGCCTACAATCTGTTTTTCTACGAAACTACTGCAATTTATCACCCTAGTATTTTTAACCATCATTTTCTTCCTTTATCTTCCTTAGATGAATAGTAGCCAAAAATAGACCAGGTAAACATTTTTGCAACAGTAAAATTATTAATCAACCTTTTAATGATCTATTCTACTAGCCGTATTAGACCAACTTTGTATTTTATCTTTGACTAGCACAAAATATAATAAGTACTCCTTTAGTTAATAGCTTAATAGCTATATAATTATTTTTTTCGTGGTATGATAAGAATATATTATTAATAGGCACAATAATATTGTTTAAACAATTCTTATTTCAAATTATTTGGAATAGTTAGTTTTATCTTTTAAGATTTTTGTATAAGATAAAATTTAAAAATGTAAACAAAATAAAAAAAAATTAAAATAAAGGATGAATTTTCTGTTCCTGATATAATTAATATTTTGAAAGTGACCAGGCTGGTAAATATCTTGATTACTGCAGAAACGTGGTCAAGTAGATTGATTTGGAAAAAGTAAGAGGTTGTCTGGAGCGAATGAATTATTCATAAAATGGGTTATCAAAATAAGATCAGTGATTAAAAGGTTTAGGTGAAGAGTACAGCAGTGGCTACTAAGCAATGTGTATAGTTCCTGAGGTGCACCAGAAGCTTATATTAAGCAAACACTGGAGCAGATTTCAGCTGGTCAGTAGGAGTGCTGGGTATAGGACCCTCACTCATCTCTTCTGATGACTTTTACTTTTTTGATTGAACATCAATTGTTTAGTTAATCCCAGACATCCACTTTAATTATTAGGCAAAAATAAACTATTAACAATAGACAAAATTCACACACTTAGGCCATGCTCACAAGTTCAGTATTTGGCCAGTGTCTTACATTCTGCATTTCTAAGCCAAAACCAGGAGTGGGTGAAAAATGCAGAAATCATGACATGTTTCTATTATACCATATACACTCATGTATAAGCTGAGTTTTTCAGTACTTTTTTTGTGCTGAAAACACCCCCATGGCTTATACACGCGTCATTCTCCCAGAAGACAATGCGGGAGGGGGAGTGTAGAAGCAGCGGGTCACAGGAGGCAGGAGCAGGTGGCTGCAGCTAAAGCCTGTGCACGCTGATAAAGAGAAATGAATATTTACTGCACTAGCAATGAATATTCATTTCTCTTATAGTCCGCACAGTTACAGCAGTAGCCGCCGGCTTCCAACAGTGGCCGGGATATAACAGTTACCCACTCATTAAGGTAATGAATATTCACCTCTCTCCACTCCGATAGGCTTGGAGAGAGGTGAAAATTAATTCCCTTAATGAGCAGGGACACGTGATCGCCCGGCCGCAGGAGCTGCTGGCACCGGAACAAGATGCAGTGAGGGTGCACAGGGAAGGTAAGGATATTTTTTTAAAAGCTTTTCTCATGGGGGCCACGCATACAAGGATAGGGATGAGTGACCATGCATAACAGGACAGAGATGAGGACCCATGCATACGAAATAAGGAGCCATGAAGATAAGGATGGGGATAAGGAACCATGCAGACAAGGATGGGAATAATGAGCCACGCAGACAAGGATGGGAATAATGAGCCACGCAGACAAGGATGGGAATAAGGAGCCATGCAGACAAGGATGGGGATAAGGAGCCATGCAGACAAGGATGGAGATAAGTAGCCATGCATACCAGGATGGGAATGAGAGGACAATGCATACCCGGATTATACCAGTTTTTCTTGGCAAAATTAAGTGCCTTGGCTTATACTCGGGTCGATTTATACACGAGTATATACGGTTCTTTTCCTCTGATTATTCCACCTCTGGTTTTGGCTTGCAAATACTGATGTAAAATACTGACCAAATACTAATAGTATGAATGTGTCCTTAAGCATATACGAGAGGCGAGAGAAGAAGAATATTGAATAAAATGAAAAA
This sequence comes from Oophaga pumilio, assembly GCA_009801035.1. Classification (NCBI taxonomy): domain Eukaryota; kingdom Metazoa; phylum Chordata; class Amphibia; order Anura; family Dendrobatidae; genus Oophaga; species Oophaga pumilio. The sequence goes on from VIAB01002345.1 coordinate 42,873, forward strand.
AAATACACAATTAAAAATAAATAAAAAAATGGTAACTATGCTAATAAAATCAATGACAAATTTTAGCAGTAAAAATACATTTTTATGGTGTCCCCAGACTTAAAGTTTTGCCTCTTAGTGGTGTTTTGTGTATCTATGCAATGCAACAATGTTTTAGATTTGTACTGCTTCTTTTCACCACGCTGTTGAAGATAAAGATCCATGTTTGTACTAGTTTATTAAAAATGAACACCTTGATCATTGGCTAGACACCAGAAGCCCTTTTTCATATTTACATTACTTGTTACTGCCATGAACAATGCTTTTATTCCCTTTATCGCAGACAAATTTGCCACGTATTCTTGGTATCCTTGCAGTGAGACATGTAAAAAAATAGCAGTGGGTACCAGAGGCAGTGCCTGTCACCATGATTGATAAATGATATGATGTAGCTGGCATCTGACCAGCTTCATTTGTATTATGTTTACACATTTTTTCCTCATTCTTAGTTCATTAGATAGCAGAAAGCAAGTGAGCTAAAAAATTTTTGCAGAAAAATAATCTTAAATCAGTGTCAGACAGTGTGCTTACATTTCACAAGTGACTATATTGAGATTTCACATTTCTTGTGTGTTTTGTTTTTGTGAAGAGGGAGCCACTCTTAATGTTTGTTTTTTAATACAAGAGAAAATATCATAAAGTCCAGACTTGTAACATTGACTGTCTACTTCACAAAGTATGTGTAATCGGATGCAATTTTTTTTTCACATTTGTTTTACAAGTTAAATTTTACATCTATACATGTCGCACCAATATAGCACCTTGTTATAGGTATTGTCTTTTTGCGTGTGTATCTGCCCATAATTTATCTTATCATTTTTAGAAAAATGGCTACATTTTGTTTAGAAAAAAATTGAAAGCAAAATGCAGACATTTAACTGTGCATGCCCATTTTTTTGCATATGTGTCCAATATTTAACAAATGTGTATGTCACACCATTGCTGTGGCTTGTTTTCGCATTTTGATTTCTATACAGGTATCTACCTAACATTTCTTATTACATCCTCATTGGCACAGATTAAATAATTTATGATGAAAAGATTGTTGAATGTTAATTATAGTTTTGTACAAAATATATGGTAAAAGAAAAAGTGGCAATGTCAATGGATGCAGTAGTGTTTAAAAAACAAGCAAAAAAATAGAACATACTATGACTAAGAATGTAGAAACAACTAGTTGTAACTTTAAGCACCACCACCATTGGGAGATAACAATTGCCCTTCTTTGCCTTTCTCAAGTGTATACAATTTGATGATGTGGAGGGGACTATGAAACATGTTTTGATTCACTTATTTCAGCCACAAAAGGATGATGTTACCTCTAAGGCCACATGCAAACGTTGAGTATTTGGTGAGTTTTTTTATCTCAGTATTTGTAAGCCAAAACCAGGAGTGGGTAAAAAATGCAGAAGTGGTGATGTCTTTCTATTATACTTTTCCTCTGACTGTTCCACTCCTGGTTTTGGCTTACAAATACTAAAGTAAAAAAACTCAAATACTAACGTGTGCACGTGGCTAACAATAACATTGTCCGTTTGAGTTAGTATTTTGCAAAGAACAGTCTGATTACAAGTGACTAAGAGGGCTAATTTATTTTATTTTATTTTAAAGTATAAAAAGTCTGTTAGTCTAAATAAATCGGCTGCTGTTTACTATTGATTACCATCCATTCCTATGATGAGGTCATTCTGACATTACTAAGGTTATGTTTGTGTTAAAGAGTTTGAAAAATGTTGGAAACAGTCCTAGGAAACCTAAATGTTACATGAATTTATCACCTGAATGATATATAGTGTTCCCAGAGAAGGGTTTAGCTCATATCCTGGTAGATGCAAGAGGACATTGTCAATTTGTTGCAGCTGGTGCCCACTGTTGATGATGGGAGTCTATGTAATTACCATAACACTAATTTATTACCTGGGTTATTTAGCATCAACCATTAGAGGTGCAAATGTGTGGTGGATGACAGGAAAGGCTTAAAGGAATTGTCTGATTGGAATAAGTTATTACCTATACAAGTTGTCTATGGGCCTTCTGGAGCACTGTTATCAGTTTTATTTGGTAGATCCATAGGGAATGAATTAAGTGACGGTTGATCTTGCACAATGCCATTCCATTCTACTGTAGATATACATTGGCGTGCGAAAGTATTAACTCCTTTGGCATTTTTCATGTTTTGCTACTTCACATCCTGGAATTTCACTGTTTTTTGAGTAGTTGCATCAGTTCATGTAAAGAACATGCCTATATCTGTGAACATTTGGTTTTCTTTTTATTGCAAAGCAAACAACAATTGGACAAAATAACTGAAATCTTCAGTATGCATAACTATTCACCCTCCTAAAGTCAGTACTTTGTAGAACCTCCTTATGCAGCAATTACAGCTGCAAGCCACTTTGGATAAGTCTCAATGAGCTTTCCACATCTTGCAATAGGATTTTCTTCCATTCCTCAAGGCAAAATTGCTCCAGCTCCTTCAAGTTAGATGGTTTTCTCTGGTGAACAGCAATCTTCAAATCTGAACCTTAAATGTATGGGCTTTGACTAAGCCAATCCAAACAAAAGCTGTGCAATGGGGACGAGATTCTACCCCAGTTATGCAAACCTGTTCATGGTAGTGTTCGAGTCCGTCTTCATTGCGCAGTCCTCCTTGGCTATGGATCATGCGGTGTATTACCGCCGCTACATAGATGATTTGATTATCCTGTGAAAAGGCACTAAAGAGGGAGCCTTGACTTCATTGATAAACTCAACACTAATACTTGAGGGGTTAAATTTTACTGTAATTCTGTCTGACACTGCCCTCCAATACCTTGATCTGATGATTAGTTTTGATGATGATGGGAAGGTGTTCACATCTACCTACTTCAAACCTGTAGATGTCAACAGATACCTAAGGTTTGATAGTGGACATCTCCCCAAATGAATCACCAATGTTCCCTATGGCCAGTACTGGAGGGTGCGTAAGAATTGCACTAGGGATTTGGATTTTTACGTGGAATCCAAAACGCTGAGAAAACGTTTTTTACAAAAAGGTTACCCCAAGAAATTGCTACATGATGCTTTTACCAAAACAAAGTCACTTACACAATACTCATGTATTAGTAAAATAGTATCAACTATTAGTAGTAATAGCAAAACGATCTTGGAGTTGACTAAATGGAGCTTGGCTACCACCTACAATCAATCAATGGTTTCCATCCAGAATTTGCGTAACAAGTTTTGGTTCATCTTGAAGGGGGACCCTGTATTATCTGAATACTCACCCAGTCAAGCAAAAAATCATTTATAGAAAGAACAGAACCCTACGTTACATGGTGGCCAGCAGTAACACGACTCTGAAACCAAATTTGACAAAAACAATCAGCAATCCTCCGTTGGGTTGTTATTCCTGTAAGACACCCAAATGCTTATGCTATGACACTATCCAAAATGGAGCAAAAGCTTTTACATCTAGAACCACAGGCCAAGTTTACACTATCAAGCACCGAGTTGATTGTCAATAAACATATGTGGTATATCTCTTGTAATGTACGTGTGGCCTCCAGTATGTGGGCTGCATTATACAGACTATGCATGCGCGTCTCAATAAACACCGGCACAATATACGAATGGGATATCAATTACATAGCATATCTAAACACTTTAGTACATTTCACCAAACGGACCCAAAATTTATGAGGCTTATTATAATTGATCAGATAACTGATGCTACCACTGACCATTGGAACAGCCTCATGAGTAAAGAGTGCTTTTGGATTTTTAAACTTGGCACCCTGGCTTCAGAGGGGCTCAATTTAGTAATTGACAATGTGGTTAACTATTAACACCAAGATTAGTTTTTTGTTATATAATAGGTGACCACCTTTAATATTATCTATTTATAAAAAGTTTTAAAGAATGGAATATTTATTTTGTTGCTGCTCATGTAGGTGTCTATTATTTTTACTATTATTTTTATTGATTTTTTTATTTTATTTTATTTCATTTATGTGTTTTTGAATATCTAGTTTTTAAATTTTCCTATGGTATTTTTTATTTATTACTTTTTAACTGCGCTATTTATTGTGTTTTCCATTTTATGGTGTTTCCCATGTTCACATCTTTACATCTTTCCCTTTGGACCACCTGATGAATATAGTTTTATGGTATCGAAATATATTGTGGAGATCGAAGGGTTAATAAAGGTTTATTAACCAGATTGCTGCCCCTACATTTATCCCTTATCTCAGTGCTCCACAGATGCTACAACTTTTTTTCCTTCAGGAGTAGCTATGAGCATAGTTAATTCCATTGAGAAGCTTAAGGACCTGCGGTGTCTGGGCAATGCTGGATCCACACTTCCCAGCTTAAGGACCAGTGGTGATGCATATCCTGTTCCCTGATCATGTGACCAGAACCCGGAAGTGCTGGAAAGCAGTGGTGGAGCACGGCAGTCTCCAATGGTCCCCAGGGATCATCCCTTCAAGTGCAAACTGGGGTTGTGCAGGGGTGCACATCCCCATTAGGTGACTGGCCACTTAGCCCCTATTTGATAATCCACTAAATCACAAGGTTTCACACATTTTGCGCTCTTTGTTTTTGTTCTCATTACATACTCCAAACATTTACACATTTCCCCTTAAACCACTTGAGTGTTGATTTAGCAGTATGCTCTGGGTCATTGTCTTGTTGGAAGGTAAAGTTCCATCCCAATCTCAAATCGCTGACAGACTGAAACAGGTTTTTCTCAAGAATATCCCTGTTTTTCACACCATCTATCTTCCCCTCGACTTGAACCATTTTCCCTGCCCTTGATGCCAAAAAATGTCCCCACAGCATGGTGCTGCAACCACCATGTTTCACTGTAGTGATGGTATTCTTGTAATGATCAGCTTTATTGGTTTAGCACCTGGCATAATATTTATCTTGGTGGCTAAAAAGTTCAATTTTGGTCTCATCTGACCACAGTACCTTCCTCCATACATTTGGCAAAATCAAAATGAGCCTTGCAATTTTTTGTTTAAGTAAGGGCTTTTTTTTCGGCCAACTCTCCCACAAAGGCCACTTCTATGTAGTGTACAACTTATTGTGGTCATATGGACAGATACTCCCGTCTCTGCTTGGGAACTCTGCAGCTTCTTCAGGGTTACTTTTGCTCTCTGTGCTGCCTCCCTTATTAATACCCTCCTTGCCTGGGCTTAGAGTTTTGGTGGGCGGCCCTCACTTGGTAGGTTTATTGTGGTGCCATTTTCTTTCCAATTGAAGATAATGAATTTGATGGTGCTCCAACTCGGACTTGGACTTCTCAACTACTTTGTCCCTGACTTGTTTGGGGAAATCCTTGTTCTTCAAGGTGTTGTTTGGTTCTGATGCCTCTTGCATAATTGAATTGCAGCCTCTGTGGCCTTTCAGAAAAGGGAAAGTGTAAATACTGACAGACCATGTAACACTTAGTCTGAACACAGGGAGACTTCCTTTCACTAAGCATGTGACTTATAAAGTTAATTGCTTACATATGCACATGCCAATTTTTAGGTATTTGATCCCATATATTTAATTTATGCCTATATTCTGCTCACTTCACTTCACCAACATAGACTATTTACTGCTGATGAATCACAGACAAAATGGATTACAAAATTATTTAAATACAAGTTGTAATGTAAAAAATAGGTAAAAAGCCAAGCAGTGAATGCTTTTACAAGCCACTGTAAGTGCCCCTTTTCACAGATTTGCCGAGATCCTAGTTGTCAGACTCCCACCAACCTAGAAGTTATCACCTTCCATGCGGATAGGTGATAATAACTTGTTCCAACCATATGCAAAATGCCTCTTCAGAAGAAAAAGAGGACTTGAACTCTATAGCACCACCTGTTGGAAGTAGCGATTCTACAAGTCACAATCAACCCTTTAACTAGTCTTGTAATATGACTTAGGATAAAAGCCAAATCAGAATCTCAATTTGTTCCAACCAGATAGCTACTATAAAGGACTTGTGCGAGGTTTTAAAAGCAAGGCTGCATTATAACCAAAAACAGTGTCACACTTGTTATGTGAAATACGGCAGTCTTATTTTGTTTAAGCAGTGGTCCTTACCTGTGGACACTCGATGCCCTGTTGGAGAAAAGCAGCCATGTTACCTTAATCCTGTACACTGTACTACCATTAAATATTAGATGCATTTTTATCCAGTCATTTTTGTTCACCGTCCATTAGTGTTGAGCGATACGATACCGCAAGTATCGGGTATCG